>PVIJ01007344.1:9478-83360 GCA_004024925.1 Scalopus aquaticus | reverse complement strand
ATTATACTGAAAAGTAATGGTGAGAGTGGACATCCTTGCCTTGTTCCTGATCTTAGGGGAAAGGCCTTCAGCTTCTCACCGTTGAGGATAATATTGGCCGTGGGTTTCTCATATATGGCTTTTATTATGTTGAGGTATGTTCCTTCTATCCCAAGGATTTCAAGGGCTTTTATCATAAATGGGTGTTGCACTTTGTCAAGAAGATGTGGTACATATACACAATGGAATACTATTCAGCATGGAAAGAAGATAAACACATGCAATTTGCAGCGACATGGATGGAATTAGAGGGGATCATACTCAGTGAAATAAGCTAGAAAGAAAGAGAAAAATATCGAATGGTTTCACTTATAACAGGACTATAGGGAGGCCGGGTGGGAGAGAGACAATCAGTGAGTGGGGGGGGGGGAGGAGGGAGGCGGAGGGAGGGAAGGAAAAGGGCACAAAATGGAATAGAAAAGAACACAAGGGACCATGGAGATGGATCACGGGTGAATTGGTGGTGGGCTACTCAAGGGGAATACAAAATGTAAAAGACATAAATAACAATAAAAATATATATTAAAAAAAGTCCACAGTGTGTATTAGAGTTTAATCTCTGTGCTGTATATTCTATGGGCTTGCACAAACATATAAAGACATGTAAACATCATAAAAGTACAATACAGGATAGTTTTACTGCCCTAAAACTCCTCTGACCTCTGTCTATTCCTCTCTTATCCCACCTTAACCCACAGAATACCACCCTTCCTCAAAAGAGGAATTAAACTAGCCAATCAAGCAGAGGTATTACTCTATTTCCACAAAAATGAGGATTGATTCTCTCCTAAAGATACATTCCTCAATGAATTAAGGAAATGAGAAGAGAACAAGATAATGTAGTCAGTCCTTCCCAAGTTTTTCTTCCTTTCTTAAAAAAAATTCACTTTGTCTTGATTGCTGTCTATCAAGATCCCATCATGCTTTGGTTCTTCTTTTACCTGCTACCTATTCTGT
The DNA here is from genome assembly GCA_004024925.1 of Scalopus aquaticus. Taxonomy (NCBI): domain Eukaryota; kingdom Metazoa; phylum Chordata; class Mammalia; order Eulipotyphla; family Talpidae; genus Scalopus; species Scalopus aquaticus. The sequence goes on along the minus strand of PVIJ01007344.1, from coordinate 82,364 downwards.
TACTCTCCTTTCCAAGAGTGATCATCTTCTTTGTATCATCTCTGGAAAAAAGTCAAAGAATCATCAAAATAAACTATCATTTCCTATAGATTTAGTACTTTCTTCAGCTAAACTTGATCTCTGAGAAAAAAGCCCAACCTCCTCATCAGTGCTTACTGAAACCAATGTGGGCTTATTAGTTGTATTCTTCTAGGACCTCAGCACTCTTGCAGTTATTTAACTTTTCCTGAAATTTCTTAGATTATTGATTCAGATAGAAAGTCTTGTGCCTACAACTGGGATGCCATGATTGACTATATCTGGCTTAAGTGGCAAAGAAGCAAGTTACTGTCGGTGAAGGGCAGGCTTACAGGGGTTTGGACATTTGGACAAAGGGGTCCAGATGAGAGGTCTGCTGAATCAAACAGAGGGGTCTTCAAAAGAAAATAAAATGTTTAGTGCTTTTCTCTTAAAAAAAGAAAACAGCAGTCCTTCAGGATCCATTCTCCTTCTAGGCAACTTAGTAGAAGTTTTTGGGTGACCATTACTAGACAGACAGGTACAGCCTGTGCTTTATGTAACCATCAGGACCAAACATTAGGGGAAGTGAAATCTCGTAAGTGGACAAATGAGGAGTGCTATTGCCTTTTCATTTTTTAAAAATTCCTTCACCTTTTTTTTCCAAGCATGTGCTCTATAAATTTTTGCATATGAAAAATGGGGACATTCTCATATATGATTTTGCAACCTGTCTTTTTTTTTTACATTCAAGCATTTATCATTTCATTAGTCTTCAGAAAAATGATTTTAAACAATCATGTTAGGAGAAAGTTAGCACTATCGGAGAATTAATTGGTAGCTGAAATGATGAATTCAAATAAAAGTTCCAAAACAGGCTCAAAATAGAACCAAGTGAATGAAAATGGTAGTTTTGCAGATTAGTAGGTAAAAGACATACTTCAGTAAATCCCACAGAGAATTGAATCATAGAGCATCATCAGGCTGAATCAGAAGCCCAAGCTCTGAAGCAAATCAACAAAGCAGAACTGCTCCCTTTGTGGCATGGCTTACATCATAGCACTTTGGGGTTGCCATCAAATCAAACAATGTGTCCTGATTGGGGGTTTGGAAAATAATATCCCAGTGGTTTTAATATCATCAATTCTTTGAGTTTAGTTCTTCACTGGAGAAGAAACAAATCTCAAATATATTGAAGACCTGACATTAAGTGTAGACAAATTGCCAGGATACAGTTAACTCCCATTCCTGGATTAATCAGTATGGTCAATTGGACTTCATGCTTGGGATTCTGGGGTATCTGGACACAAATGGTGAGACTGAACATGGGCCTGCAATAGTCACCCAGATTCAGTGGCTGTCCTCCCACGGGTTAGCTGCCTCTGGACCACACACCTTAGCCGCCAGAATCTTCTAGGCACCATCAGCATAGCCACTTGCCTTTCCTTTCCCCTGGCCCCTTCGTACTTCTCCATAAATTTTTGGGCCTCCCTGGTTAGGGAGTAAATGGACCGGAATTTGATTAACACCTAACAAAAAGAAATGTGAACTACGGGGTGTATGTGTGGCTGAAAGTCTCAAGTGTTTTTATACCCCTAGTTAGAATGTAAATTCCATGAAGGGTGGGCCTTTTGTATCTTTTGCTGAAGTTTCCCAAATGCCAAGAATAGTGCTTGGCACATGACAGGGTACTGGTACAAGTTTTTGCCCCCCATGACCTTCACCCCCTATTGGTACACTCCTGAATGGCAAAAAGGACTTTACAATAGGGAGATAATTCTGGATTCTTTGAAGACCCAATGAAATCACATGAGCCCCTAAAAACAGAAGAGAAAAGCAGAAGAGTCACAGAGATGTGGCAGATGGGCTAGTCAGAAAAATTAGAAGCAGGAGATTTCTCAATCCTCTGTTGCTGGGGCCCCACTAGAGGATTCCACATAGGAAGACAGAGAAGGAAGTAAGTTCTGCCCCCAAACCAGTAGGTTTGTAAGAGGACCTCAAGCCCAGAGGGGAACCACAGCCCTGCTGATATGTTGATTTTAGCCTGGTGAGACCCTAAGAAGAGAATCCAGCCACATCATGCTGGAAGTATGAACTACTAAATGAACGCACTGTTAAAAGTAATAGTCACTTTATAAGGCATGTTATGTGAGTACCCCAATTAAAAATTATGTCTCTCCTTATTCTTTAAAGTATTTCTTTTAAAATAGAGATATAATTTACAGATCTAAAGCACATGGTTTGATGAGTTTTGACAAACACAAACACACCCTAATGAATATGAAGAAACTTGCCATCATCCAAAACTGGCCTCCTGCTTCCTTCCATTCAATACCCAACCTCCCCATAACCTCTGTCCTGATTTCTACCACCAAAGATGATTTGTTTTGCTTGTTCTTGAACTTTATATAAGCATAATGATACAGTATTACATTTTTATGTTTGGCTTTTTTTCTCAATAATTATTTTGAGATTCACCCATGACGTGCTATTAGTAGTTCATTCTTTATCATTGTTAGTAATATTCCATCCTATGGCTATATCGCAATTTATCTTTTCATCAGCGGATGGATATTTAGATTGTTTGCAATCTGGATCTCTCAATATTATGAATCACAGTACTCCCAACACTTTTTTCAAGTAAATTTTAGAAAAGGAGATAAATAGTAAGCAATGAGGAGAAGATACCAGAGAAGCAGGCAATGCAATTGAAAGACTGAGGGCGAAAGGGTGATAAGAAATGAAAACAAAGGGGCATTTGAAAAAAATAATCCATGGGAAAATGAATTTAAAAAGAAAAAAGAGAGAAGAATTAAAATGGGTAAGGAGAAGCAATAAAACAAATATGTGGAGACAAGAAAAGAAAAGTCTACACAAATTAAAATAAGTAAAAGAATTAGAACCTCACAACGTCTGTTTTTAATCGCGTTCTCCCAGGACTCCTGGAATGAAGACAAACTTTTGAGCCTCTTCCACACAGATTTCGGTTCCTCACATGTTCCCAATGCTCTAATGTTTTACATGAACGGTTCCTACAGGCAACATTCTTTGCCTTCCCTGCCAGAGCAGAAGCCTGCTCGCTCAAAGCGGCCTTGATGAGGGCAGAAACTCAGGGCAGTCTGTAAGGGAACCTAAGAGGCCTTTTTATTTAAAAATAAGTACCACTTTGTCTCCCATGTTTCCTTAATTGAGGTAGAAACTGAATCTAGGACACGGCTTTGTGGGAGATTGGCCACGGCACTCTCACGTGGAGACTGGCTTCTGAGTGAGGGCAGGATGGTGTGGACGTGCCTGCGTGCGTGCCTGCACGTGTGTGTGCGTGAACAGTTAGAGTGCAGTACTCTCAACTGTCAGGCCTGTCAGATGAAGATGTCTGCATGAGGTATGAGGGAGAGAAATAACTGAAGCCACATTAACTGTTTTATTTGATTTTGTGGACATTTTGCAGAAGGATTTAAATGCTTTCAACCAGAGATGGAGGCAAGCAAGGCAAGGAAAGAAGGTTCAAGATGACTGGGATTGTTTTTGTCTGAAAGAGACTGCTGGCCTGAGAATTGAAAAATTCTTTTTTTACTGGAATGTTGCCAGCATTTTGACCTAGAATATTTGTTTCCTTTTGAAACCAGAGAAGAGGGGCGTGCGCGCGCACACACACACACACACACACACACACACGCACACACACAAATCTTAAGAAATGGGAGGAAAGAAGGATGGGAAATATGTAAGGTTTATGTGCAGACATTGCTGATGGAGTTTTAGGGCGCTTTATGGCACTCTTTCCCTTCCCCCTACTGCCGGCTTGCAAATGGGTTTGAAGTGAATTTGATGTATGAAAGGAGGGCAGGGGAATGGGCTGGGCAGTGGTCTAGGACTATTGAAAGGTGTTGACAAGGGGGAAGGATTTATTTAGTCTGTAAATCCTAGGGGGACATCATCAATAAGAAATACAGTGGGGTTTACAAAAACTCTGATAGAAAAAGAACAATTTCATGATGTGAAAAATATTGGAATACAAAATAAAATATTATTTATTGACACACTTGGAGGAGTCAGAGTGCTGTGCAAATTCAAAGCATCATTATTATTCAGCCTTTCAGTGAGATTATGGTAACCCCACTATTAAAACACACCAGAACAATGATAGAATATAGATAACTGTTCTCCCAGAGCTGTGGGTCTCAAAATACAGGCCCAGAGTACTTCAGGAACCAGATGAGATCACATTGTATACTGACGTCCTTTGGGGGAAGAGAAATATTTTACCAGTTTCCCAAAATTCCCAGAAGATTACCACTCTTTTGATGAGCTTTGTTGCTCCCTAATGTAAATGGCTGCTTTTGTTGAAAACTCTCCAGTGATTATGTGGCTAAGGAACACCTGAATGGTTTCAGGTGATGAGTTAGGGCAGCCATTAACCTCTCAAGAAACTTGGTGAATTTCCATGTTTTAAATGTTAAAAGCATATCCCTTGCAGGAATCAGGCTGGGGTAAGGGGGCATTTCTGTGTTTGGTGTTTGGGAGAAATTGGAATTGTGCATGTGAGTGTGAAAAAGAGTTTTCTTTGAGAAGCCATTTTACTGTGGAAGGTATGTATAGCTTTCTGATCTATGCGTTAGCCTGGGGGTGGGAATTAGGGGGCTTGCAGTAATGATAGTCTCATCCACTGTCAAGTTCATCTTATGATCTGGGACATTTATAATTGTTGTCTTGTTTAATGTGCACAACAAACCTATGAGGTAGGGCATTGCAAAGGAGGAAACTGAGTCTCAGATACAGGGTTACAAAATTAGGATATAGACAGTTTGGGATTATAATCCAGTCCTATCCGTCTCCTGTGTTTGCCTCAACTCATCATAGAGCTGTAGGGGATATTGGTTGGTTTCAATGGCTGTGTTTTTATCTGGGTTCTCTGAGAAGTAATTCTGACAGGGATTTAGAAGCACATGGTTTAATTCAGGAGGTGATTCTGTTACAGGGTAACTCTGTGGGGTGCCTGTCTGGGTTCTCACCCGTGCATGTAAAAGAGTCTTTAAAACTCAAATGCAGGCACACACAATAAAATGAATAAAAAGATTTATTTACAAAAGAGGGAAAAGAAAAGATAAAGAAATAAATTGGTGAAAACGTCCTGCCAGTTTCGCTGAGCTGGACTCTTCTCGCCTACTCAGGAAAAACTCTGGCCAATCCACACCCCGGACCAAAAAGCCCTCTCCAACCCCCCAGGTCTGGTTTTTAAGTCCCAAAACCTCTCCTAACTCCTCCCTCAGTCCTTAGCATCCTTCCTTCGGTGATGATGGCGTTCTGGGATTCGTAGTCCTAGGTGTCTTGGCTCTCTCCGGCCTGAGGTGGGGGTGGGGTCCTGGGACACTCCCCCTTCCTGAGGACCACCCTCTTGCAATTCCAGGAAACACTAGTAAGGAAGTGGGGAAGGGAGAAGGGAAAGGAAGGCAGCCAATAAGTGGTCCATTATTGAGTAAGTAGTCACTACAGGTGACTAGTGCTCTGTCCTTTGGGCAATGAGTATCCTGCCCAGATGGGGAACAGGGCCAGGGGCTGGAAACTGGTGCATTTATATATCATTGACTCCTGTTTGTTTGGGGTTGAACGTTGTTAGAGGGGTGGGTCATTAATTCCTGATAGGCAAAGCTGTTATGGTGACCAGAGACTGCCCTCAAGCCTAAGAAATGAAGGTGCTAGAAATAGAGGCCAGGTAGTGTTCACTGAAGTGGAAAGAGTGAGGACAAGTAAGGTGTCTGGGGACCATGACTTTTCCCATGCCGGAGTGCTGGCAGACTTGTTACTTGGCACTGAGCCTTAAATGGTGCTAATTTCCTGGCTCTGCAGGGGCTCAAATATCCCCTCTGGGCCCCCATGTGAGAGCGGCAGGGAATCTAGGCATTATCTTGCTAAGGGGGAAAGGCCACTGTGTTGTTCATAGAGGTACCAAGGGTGTTATTTTTCTTATCAGAGGAGTCTATCTTAGACTCATGAGTGCCCAGAACCCCAGTGATATGCTCACCAGTTATAGGGAGATATAAAAGCAAAATATATGGAAGTTACTGGAAAAAATAGGGGTATAACAGAGAATTCACTGCTTTGTCTATCAATAGATGCTGTGTTCCAGCTATTTATTCTATATGTGGCATAACACTCTACAATGCATTCCCAGGTTTCTTAGCAATTCCCATGTCATTAAAATCTTATCTACAATTATACACTCTAATCTAAACTCTAACTTTGAGTTTTGCCTGCTTTTTTCTTTGATGAACACAGGAGTAGTTCAGGGGTCTGTGAAACAGACAAGTCCTGTAGAAGATTTGGTATTCCAAATCATATTCTACCTAGAGATTGAAATGTTATAATGAATTCCTAAAACGTAGTGTTCTAAGGTAGTGTTCCTTTACATTGAAGCTCAAGCTCAGAGATTGATAAACCGTTACTGTTAAATTATTTGGTCAACACTTCTATCTTAGTAACAGAAATATGTTCTGAATGGAACCAAAAGTAACAGGGCCCAATGACAGGATGAAAAGTTCTGCCTTTTAACCATCAGAGCCACCTTTGTGACATGGGTGTAAGGATGCTTTCAGAAGAAACAAACTGCCCCTACATTTCCTGGATTGTTTGGAAAAAAATCTGTGGAGTCTAGTATTGAAATATGAAAATCCATATGTAGAGATCCCTGTGGATAACACTGTGTGACTTGTCCAAAATGAGAAGTTAAGGTATGCCACTTAACTGATTTTCCTCCAAATAAAAATCCAAATTCTTAATCGTATGGAACACATTCCTCAAGTCAAACATCTCTGGAACAAAGCTATACAATTGAAAATGAGGCATCTTGATGATTTCTTAAATTATTTCAGGACATGAAGAAAAGCATTCGGTAGGTCACTTCTTCAAGGAACTAAGTGAACTTTTGGTCTGAAAATTACATGAGGGTCACATGACCGGAAGTAGTTTAGACCTAGATTTCTGATCTATGAAAATTGTGTTTATTTTTCCACTGTGTTCACCCCCAAGTGTATAATTTTATATAATAGGGGTCATATCTTACATATTGGTGTTCTGTTATAGCCACCCAAATTGACTAAGATTTATTTACATATTTATTCCTGTTTTGATAGACATTTTTGTTAAGTTTGATTTCCATCTATGATAAATAATATCTATCATAATTAAGGAATTACTATGTTCCAGGAACTGTCCTAACCACTTCATGTATTAAAAACTAATGCAATCCTCACAGCAATAATTGTGAAGTGAGTATCATTATTACCTCCATTATTGATGAGAACAAGGAGGTTAGAGAGGTAAGTCACATGGCCAAGATTGTCCAGGTCATAAGCACCAGAGCATCTATGTTGTAGCAAAGTAAACACCCATTCCCAACCCAGTCCTCCCTTGTCCGCCTCCTTTATTAGACTAGAAAAGCCCAATTCTGTCATTCCCAGTATTCTTTGCAGGTAGGAGAGGCCAATGAAGCATAAGCTGAAGTCTGCTTGTTGTTTTTAGCAAATACTTTGCATTTCTTATAGTGTTGAATATGAAAGAGATGACTTCAGATGATACAGCTATTTCACCATCTTGTAAGCAAAAGGAAACAGCCAAGAGAACTGCAGAGATGCGAGATCTGACATTGTTATGTCTGCATGCCAATCCCAGGGACTGCTTGCTTCTAGATTCCATATTATGTGAGAAAAACGATGTCGAATTTCTTTAAGTCATTGCTGGTCTGCTTTTCTGTAACTTGCAGCCTAACGCTTTCCTAGATGACACAGTAGTGGAATGGGGTGGGGCAGACAGTCTGACCCAGAGCCCAAGTTCTTAATGTCTGTACTATTATTTTGTAGCTTTGTGTATCTAAACCCACTGGGACTATCCTTGCACACCACTTCTGCTGTCTGATGAAGAAAAAAAGTTGACAGGCCTTTGTGTCAGATTTTTGCATATGTCCAAAATCCCACAGTACAGAAAGAGAATGAGTGAGAAGAAGTTCAGCAGCAGTCTACATGAGGATGACTGAAGTGATTTATTTATTGTTTTGTTTTGATGAACTTTAATTTTTTCTGGATTTAGTGAGATATAATTGACATTTAACATTATGTGAGTCTAGAGTGTACCACACGACTTGGTGCGCATATATATTGTGCAATGGGTACCGCAACACATGTTAACTAACACCTCCATCATCTCACATAATTACCATTTTTTAAATGGTGATCACACTTAAGATCTACTCTTTTACTAATTTAGTACTCTTTTACACAATAATATAATATAGTTGACTTGTCACCATACTGTACATTAGATTCCCAGAATTTATTCATCATATGCTTAGAAGTATTAGAGTTCTTGTCTGGCTTTATTGATATGATAAAGGGTATTCAGACAGAAATGAAATCAGAGATTCAAGCAAGGAGTATTTATTGTGGATCACACACTAGCAAAGGGGTATCAACTGCCCTGAGCCACACTCTGGGAGCCTCGATGGTCCTGGTTTTATGGCGTAATAACAGGAAGATAAGGTAACAAGACCAAGTTCCAGAGGCCAGGCAACCGAAGTTTGTATCCTTTGACCAACATCTGGCCATCTTCCCCATCACCCCAGCCTCTGGCAAACACCATTCCGCTCTCTTTCTGAGTTCGGCTCTTTAAGATTCCAATACAGTGAACGCATACGGTATTTGTCTTTCTGTCTGACTTATCTCACTTAGCATAATGCACTAAAGATCCATTCATGTTTTCCCTAAAGACAGGATTTTCTTGTTATAAGGCTGAATAACATCCTATTTTATATGTATAATCACATTTTCATTATTCATTCATCCATTGATGGACACTGGGTTTTTCATGTCTTAGCTATTGTGAATAATGCTGCAGTGAATGTGGGTTGTATCTATCTCTTCGTGATAGCGATTTAGTTTCTGATTGAAGCAATTTAGTATAGAGTACATTCCCTGAGGTTAGCTGTGGGATGCTGAAAATGCTCACCTGACCTGAGATGTATTTAGAAAATTGCGATGTCTCCCATAGAAGTGTAGTGTTTGGCTGTGATAACACAAATTATGTAATATTTTGATGACAATATGCTGAGTGAAAGAAACCTGGCACAAAAGAAAACTGTCTTAGTGCAGGTTCTCCAAGAAGCAGACACCAAGGCAAGGTTTTTTTTTAAAGATTTATTTTTTATTTATACATACAAGCTGGGGTACAGGCCAGAGGTGTGGGGCGGCGAGAGAGTTCACCAGAGACAGAGCGGGTAGCAGAACAGGCAGATCAGAAATACACTGCTGAGGAGAGCAGCGGGCGAGGCAGGAGAGGTCTGCCGCGCCATGTGGGATTCTCCCCGGCCGGGCTTCGAACTCACGTCACCGCTGCCGACAGCTCCACAGCGCCGCTGCGCCACCAGGGAGGCCCCACCAAGGCAAGATTAAATGCACTAGGATTTTATTAGGGGGGATAACTGTGAGAGAAATGGGGAGGAAGCCAGGAAAGCCTGGGCAAGCAGAAGGGCAGTGAGGCTGGTCTAGACAGCCCAACCACCTCCTCCCGCCCATCCTCTGCCCCCCTGCACCACCAAGGTCTGACCCAAGTGAAGGTGTGAGGGCCTGCAGATGGGTGGGAGCATGCAGGCTGTTATTCACAGTAGCCTAGACTGTCCTGAAATCTCTGGAATGTTCAGCAAGGCCGGGCGGGCTGTCCTGAAAACCAAGTCCCCTGTAGAGGAGTCCTGTTTCTCACAGGAAAGGGTCTGCCTTAACTCCGCCCCTCCCTCAGCCACTGGCAGGTGTGGGAGGTGCGGCATTGGTGCAAATACCACGGGCCACTTAGAGCCAGGTAGCTGCAGGACTGGTCATTGATGCTCCCCAGAGCTGGACATCTTTGAAGCGCCTTCTTTCTCCTGGCTGCTGTAAGTGCATGATGTATGACCACGTTCGTATGTAGTTCTACTGATACAACAGGCACAATTAGTCTGTGGTTGAAGAAAAGCAGAGCAGTGGTTTCTGCTGCAGGTGGAGCTGGGGCAGGGACTAATTGGGGAGGGGTATAAAACTGTTGTGTTTTGATAGGGATTGGGGTTACACAAACTTGTATTTGTCAAAACTCAGTAATGTGTGCTGAAGCTTTCTCTGTGCATTTAATTGTATGTAAATTGTATATCCCACAAAAAATATCTGCAAATATTTAATTCCAGTTAATGATATGCATGCTGAAGTATTTGGAGGGGAAATCTGCAACTTAGCATCAAAAAATAAGATGAAACTTCACACCTGTTGGTATGGCCATGGAAAAATAAAGAAAATAACAAGTGTTGACAAAGAGGTGGAAGAATTGCAACTCCTATGCGTTATTGGTGGGAATGTAAAATGATGCAGCTGCCCTAGAAAAAAAAATTACTGATCATATGATCCAGCAGTTCCACTTCTTGGTATTTACTCAAAAGAACTGAAAGCAGCATCTTGAAGAGATAGGTGTACATCCATGTTCATAGCACCACTCTTCACAATAGCCAAGAGGTGGGAGCAACCCAAGTGTCCATGGATAGGTGAATGAGTAAACAAAATATGATCTAGCCATACAATGGACCATTACTCAGTCTTTTTTTTAATATATATTTTTATTGTTATTTATGTCTTTTACATTTTGTATTCCCCTTGGGTAGCCCACCACCAATTCACCCATGATCCATCTTCATGGTCCCTTGTGTTCTTTTCTATTCCATTTTGTGCGCTTTTCCTTCCCTCCCTCCGCCCCCCCCCCCCCACCCCGACTGTCCCTCTCCTATTTGGTTTCCTTTTAGTCCTGTTATAAGTGAAACCATTCGATATTTTTCTCTTTCTTTCTGGCTTATTTCACTGCATTACTCAGTCTTTTAAAGGGAGGAAATCCTGTGATATGCTACAACATGGATGAACCTTGAGATTATTATGCTAAGTGAAAGAAGTCAATCCCCAAAAGACAAATACTGTGTGATTCCACTTAGATGAGGTATTTATAGTAGTCAATTTTGCTGAAGCGGACAGAGAAGGGTGGTTGTCAGGGATAGGGGGACAAGGAAGAAATAGGGAGTTGTTTAATGGTTATGGAGTTTCAGTTTTGCAAAGTGAAAAGTTCTGGATATTGGTTGCACAGCAATGTGAACATACTTAGTTCAGCTAAGCTGTGCGCTTTGAAGTGGTATAGATGGTGGACTTCATGTCATACTTTACCACCACTGAACATTTTAAAAAAGATGGAGCAATAGTTTGATAAAGGAGTGGCTAGAAATATAAAGTAAGTATAGCTAAATGTTGATAGTAGAATTTGGATGGTAGGTATATGTATGTCCACATAAAATTCTTTCTACCTTACTATATATGAAATTTTTCATTAAAAATTTTAGGGAAAAATTAATGTTTTGACAAATTGGACCCTATTTAGAGAGGAGAGAGCCTGATTAGGGAGGGGAAATAAAACTATGATATGGAGAAGAGCTGAAAGGGCTGTAGATATTTAGTGTGAGAGGAGATTCAAAGCCATGTGTATTTCCTCCACTAGGTGAAGTGCATTTTGTTTATTCTTTTTTAACTTTCCCCAAAACATGGGGGAAAGTCCCAGCCCTGCTGAGGCACTGAAATATGATTTTGACTGGAGACCTGGAGATGAAACAGATAGCCTCCTTGGTGTCCTGCTCTGCGGGTCATTGCTGACCTGTTCCTTTGAACCTTGAGGTGTTCACGATAAACGGTGTTGACTCGGGGGTGGGTGGGAAAGAGTTGCTTCTTTAAGAATATGGGACCTGCAAATATTAAAGGAACATTTTCTCTCACAGGGACTGTGGCCAATACATCTCTCTCTAGTGGGAAGTGAATTAACTCAGAGCATCAACCTCCTAATTAGAAGAGCCAAAGCAATGGCTCTCAGGAGAGGAAGGCTTGGAACAAAATCATCCAGGGAACCACACACATCACTTCTCCCCTCTCCCTATTCTCCAGAGTCTGATGGGGATGAACATGTCAGGATGGTCCAGGGGGAGTGGGGCAGGTGGTTTTGACAAGTTGCCAGCAACACAGAGACACTCTCTCTCACCCAATGGGGAATCACTAGGAAAAAGAAAGACCCATGAAAGTTTGAAATGCATACTATTTTTTTATTAAGGTATAGTTGACATATTATATTAGTTTTCGGTGTAAAACATGATGATTCCATATTTGTATAGATTGCAAAATGATCGACACAGTAAGTCTAGTTAACATCTGTCTTGAATGAAAACTTATTAAGATCTACTCTTAAGCACCTCTCAAATATTTAATATGGTAGTATTAACTATTGTCACCATGCAATAGATTGAATCCCCTCATTATTTTATAGACATTTGTGCCTTGAAACACATACTATTGATTCTATTTATAGAAATTTATTATGCAGAAATACTTGGATACTCTTTCAAAGATATATTCACAAGGATGGGAATCACAGCACTTTGTAATAGCAGTGATAGTAGCAGTAATAATGATAATAATAATAACCAATAATAAACTTAAAGTCCATCAGTAGGGGAATGGTTAAATGTATAGTTTAGTCATAATACAAAATTCTCTGCCTTGATTAGAAAGAATAAAGTAGCTCTTCATTCACTAACATGGAGTGATCTCCAAGGTATGTGTTAGGATGGAAAAGCAAATATGTACAATATGCTATTTTTGTAATAGAAAAAAAACAAGAAAACTACCAAGTCATGTGCTTATGTGAGTAAGTGTACTAAAAAGTTATGAAAGAGACACATAAAATCTTAACAGGGGTTACTTATAAAAATGGGAGAATAAGGTGGAATTTTCAATTACTAAATGTATAATACCGCGATACTTGACTTTTTTATGTTATATATATTTTACATCATTCTTCCTTTTTGTACAATGCAGGCTTTCTCCTTTCAGGTGTTGTCCCCATAAAACTCCCACCACCAATTCCCCCATGCACCATCACCATAGTCCCTGTGCTCTTCCCTCCCCTGTTTTGATCCCTCTCCCTCCCCCTCCCCTGCAGAGTGTCTCTAATAGTTGCCTGTTAATCTTGTTTTTTAATTTATTGTAAATTATTTTTTCCCCTGATCTCTTATTTGGTTCCCCTACGTTCCTCCTATAAGTGAAACCATTCAATATATATATTTTTTTCTTTCTGGTTTATTTCACTGAGCATAATCCCTTCCAGCTCCAACCATGTTGCTGCGAATGGCATGAGTTTATCTTTTCTGATTGATGAGTAGTATTCCATTGTGTATATATACCACATCTTCTTGATCCAGGATACTTGACTTCTTTTTACAACTCAAATTTATTTTTGACCTTTTTTTTTTGCCCAGTGAAAAAATTCATTAAAGAAAGATGCCCAAATAAATGACCTTTGCCTCTCATGGTCCTCAGTCTCCTTCCCATTGTAGCCCCCCTAATTGTCTTCACCACCACCAACTCCTCTCATTCACACCCAGGCCTGCAGTGCCACCATGCACAGCAGCTAACACATAAGTAAAGTAGACAAAAGTGGAAGAAATCTTAGAGGGGGAAGGAGAAAGGGAAGTGATAAAAAGCACTTATCATGTGACAGACCACTGTCTGCTAGACAATACGCCCATGTTACTCAAGGTGACCTTGACAGGTAGCACTTCACAGACGCTGTCCAAACCAATCATAGTCTGTCCTGAATACAGCTTAACATGTGGCTTGAAATTGGGAACAAGTAATTTTATCCCTAGGTCAGGCCCTCCTAATTCCCAATTGGGATTTGCCAATATCTTCCTAATTAGTACTCAGTGTACTCTGTCTCAATCCCCTACAGTTTGCCCCAAGAGAGTTTTTTTTTTTTCTAATATAAGTCTCATCATATATCTTTCTACCTTGAAATTTTCAAGGATTAAACATTGTCTACTGGAAAAAAAAATCAACATTCACAAGCATAGTTTCCAAGTCCCTTTATGATCTGGCCTCTTGTAATCTTTCCAGTCTATCTTCTGCCACTTGCCCCATCCTTTAGCAAGCTAGTTTTACTAAGCTACTGGCAATTCCTTGAACCTACCATTTATTCTCATTCTTTCAGTCATTGTATATGCAGAATATTGGTTCTCCCAAGAATTCCTACATAACCTCCAAGACTGACTTTATATCATTGAAGATTTTTCTAACCCACCTGAACTCCATCCCCTCTACTTACTCAAGGCCTGTACATGTGATGTTTTATAGATATTTGTATTTTTCGACCTTTGACTTTCCTATTAGAATTTTTTCTAATAAATTATAACCTTTATTTAGACCAGTCTCTATAGTGATATGTAAGTCCTTCATGTGTATTTCTCATTTGATCTAACAGCTGAGTATGAGTATAATTTTTTATTAACTTTATTTTCTTACATCATTCTCCACTTTTGTACAATATTTCATTTCTCCCCTCAAATTTAGTCCCCATAAGTCTCCCACCACGTCACCCATGAACTGAACTGTCACCATAGTCCCTTGTGCTCTTCCCTCCCCTGCTTTGACCCCTCCCCAGCACTCTCCCCTGCTGTATGCCTCAGATATACAGTTTGTCTGCAAGTTTCTTAGACTTTTAATTCCTTGAGGATAGTGACTTTCCTCAGACTTTTAATTTCTTGAGGATAATGACCTTCATTTTCTTTATTATCTGTGTACCTAACACCTAGAAGACATATGATCCACGTTAAGTAGATGATCATTCCATGAACCAATAAAAATACCAATCAATAAGTCCTGGGGGAATAAGGATTTGAAGAAGAAAAAATTCAGGAGTCATTATTTGAAATAATCTAGAAGTAAAAGTTGAAGGTAATTGTTCTGTTAGATCTGGACATCAGGTAATATAGAAGAATTTTCAGGAAGCGGGAATCTTATTTGAATAAGAATGTCATTATCACTGATTGCCTGCCTGGAAAGCATTGCCTTGCTTGTAGGAGTGTGTTACATACATGCCAACCACACAGCAAAGAAAGAAGTGAAAATCAGACCCATAAGCAAAGTCAGTACTGAAGGGCTAATCACTATGCCACACGCAGCAGATGAGGTGTGGGCTTCAAAGAAAAAGATGTGACTGAAGCAGAGAAGAAATGTTCCTCAGAGTTGGTGTTTTTTGTTCTCTCCCTGGTTATCTGCACATAGAAAACTGATATTAAGAGCAGGTTAAGCAAATTTTAATAGCAGAGGGAGGATTTTAAAATAGAACACTAATAGTAGGCCACACTTTCTTGTAATTACTCATCTAAGCAAGGACTTTGAAATGTGTTAGCCATAAAGGAAAGACTCCAGACAAACATTTGCAACTCAAAATGTTTAGGGTGTCTCAGGTGCAATGACTATTTTAAACATACCCACATACCCTCAAAACCAAATATGTGTGGATTCAATTCAATAGGCCGCTGCTTCAGCTCTGAAGAGACTGGCATAATGAGACAACCTATGAAAAAAGAAATAAGTGCTCACGGGAAAATTATTATCTTAGTGCAGAAGAGCATTGACGAATCTGCCTAATGACTCATGCTTAGAAAGACTTATTAACAAGGTTGGCCCTCCGCTGGAGTCTGGGAACTTGGATCAGGGGAGAGTTCCCACCATTTCCAGGACTGAGAAGAGTGGCTCTCCACACTTAAATTGGCTGTACAAGAAATGTGACTTATACTGACTGAACACCTGCTTTCCTTCTGGGAGTCTGGAATTTGGGTGTGTGCCAGGCAAGGGGTGACCCCTGTAAAAACCTTGGGTGCTGAATAGCTAATGAACTTCTATGGTTGGCGCCATTTCACACACATTGTCACAACTCATTTGTGACTCTGCTGGGAAAGGACACTTGAGATATCGCAACTGGTCCTCCTCTGGTCTTCCCCCATATATCTTTTCCCTGTGCTGTTTGTGTGTTCTGTCCTTTCGCTGAGTTAAATCTTGGCCATGAGGGCTAGATTCTGAGTCTTGTGAGCCTTCCCTCAGTGAACTATTGAAACCGGGGGTGGTCTTGGGAATCCCTGACATACCCTAAAACATCAGATGTAGATGTTTTCATAACCTTACTTGAAAATTCTTACTTAATACCCTCAGCGCCTCTCCCCATATATCTTCCTTCTGCGATGCATTGAAAATTTTTCAGTCAAAGCAGAACCTGCTTAAAAAAATTCATTGTTATATACATAGTTCTATGAAAGAAAACACAGTTAGAAGTTGAAGTCCCCCCCCCCCAGAAGTCAGCCAGTTCTGTCTAAAATTATACAGAATTTTGAATATTGTTAACTGACTTAATGAAAAAGTCTGTGGGTATCTGCAGCCCTTTGGGAATATTCTGTTTTGATGTCAAGACATCTGACTCACTTTCTAAAAAGATTTCCTTTTCTTTCTCTTTTCTACCTGGCAAATCTGTAATAAGCCTTCAAGGTTCAGTTCAAATGTCACCTCCTTAGTACAGCCTTATAAACTCCCCAGGCTAAATGGGTTCTTCTGTCAGTTTGCACATTTTATTACATGCCCACGGCTTCCACAGACTGATCATCTTACTTTAGCATCATTCATCTCTCTCCTCCCTCCTGAACTTTGAGGTTCAGGACTTGGTCTAAGGACCTACCAATTCCCACATCATAGCTGAGTGTGTGATAAAAGAGTGGGTACCATAGACTAGAGGTGCGGACTGTGGGTGCTTTGGTGGGGGGTGTTCTATGGTAACTAGACCCAAGGGGGAGATTCTATACACCCCAAGCACAAGCAATAATATAAACAAACGGTACTTCAAAAAAAATAATTTAAACACAACAAAAAGCAGGTACCCGGAAACAGTTTGTCATAAAATATTTTTTTAAAGATTTATTTATTTATGCATACAAGAGTTGGGGTGTAGGCCAGAGGTGTGGGGTGGTGAGAGGATTCACCAGAGACAGAGTGGGGAGCAGGACAGGAAAATCTACTGAAATACACTACGGGGAGCAGTGGGCAAGACAGAAGAGGTCTGCAGCATCATATGGGAAGTTCCTTGGCTGGGGCTCAAACTCATGCTGCAGTGGATACAGGGAGCTTCATAGTGCTCAGACTTAACCCGTTGTGCCACCGGGGAGGCTCTGTCATAAAATATTAAATGAATCACTAGGCATCTATTTGATTCAGTGCTGAAGTGAAATATATTCATGTTTTGGGGAAACTTTTAAACATTGTGGTATCTGAAACAATTGGCTGAAAGTATTGTTTCGAAATTTTCATGAAATGTATAAAGCGCTATATTACTTTTTGTCATCATCATTGAAAGTTTGTATTATTGTTATAAAAAGTACAGGTCCTGCCATTTGGAAGTGTGATGTTGAGAATTACTGTTCTAGCTCCTGCTATGGAGCCAAATAGTATGCTATTACACAGTATTTCAGCTTTGTAGAAACTGACCAAATATGATCACAGAGGAAGCAGCCTTTAAAATGCTAGCAGTTGTACTACTGAAAAGCAAACCAGATAGCAATAAGCAATATTGATCAGTGGTGTTAGCTTCTTAAAAATCAGCAAAGACCTACTTAACAAATACAGCAGCCATTTCTCTTTAAGCTTTCTGCAGGGTCTGAAGCTGTTGTCTTCCTGTTTCGTGAGTCTTTCTTTCCTTCTTTTGTAGAACACCACAGCCTGTTATCCACCATCCAGTTCTGCCCCTTCTCCAATTCCTCAGTTTCCCCTTACCCCCAAACACACACCCACTGCTTCAGAGTGCTTATTCACTCCTATTCTATCCATGATCCCCTTCCTGTTCCCTCCACTGGAAATTGCTAAGCATTTACTATTTAACTTAACCCTTAAACTGTTATCTAGCGGTTATTGTCCCCATTTATAACATTACGGAAACTGAGGCACAAAACGGTTAACTAAGTAATCCAAGATCACTCAGATAACCTTGTTCCAGGGTCCACAGTCTTATCTGTTCCATCATTTTTCTAGCATCTACAAATCAGGACTCTTTGGTTCAGGACTGGAAAACAATTGCAGTAGAGCGCTGAGTCCGGAAGAATGGGGGCATAGCTATTTTCTTGGGAATTCCTCAAAGGGAGCCAACATCAGTTTATTTGAAATAGAAACCACTGCTTACTCTGAAGTTGTGAGACCAGGCAACTGAAAGTCTTGTAACACTGACTCAAACTATTCTCCTTATGACTATCCTATCGCTGGTGTTGATGGCGGAGGCTTCACAGATAAGAGGTTTGGGTTCCATGATTGTGTCAGTCCAAAGTGATCTCTCAACTCTCCGTTTATCCTTGATGAAACATGACCACCGTGTCTTACACAGTGCTGGCCACCTTGTCATCTTTTGTGAAAAATATTTATGACACGAATGAAAACATTCCCTATCCAGCCTGTGAGTTCCTTAGTGGCTCTCCTACATTGTATCGTGTAAGGTAGCCCCACTAAGCGATCCTTCAATTAGGTGCTTCTGTTAAATCCCGTTCATTGGAATACACCTTTTTGGATGGGCACATCTGAACGCAGTAGAAAGCTTGTTTCAGGATTTAGGGAACATTTGCATCACTTTTAAGGAGATTATTGAATTCTAAAAAGAGCTGATTTAAAAGCCTTTTTATTGAACCAAGAGTGAAGGTAATGAAAACCAATTTTGCAAAGTTAAAAAAACAGTGAAGCTCTTAATAATAATTGTTTTTGAACTCCCCATTGCTTAACTCAATACATTTTGTTTCTGAGTACAATTTTTCTTTCCTCTTGGGAACTCCTTAACCAATCCCAAACTTACAGAATAATTGAAGTTGTTAACTACTTTGCCAAATGGAGATCATCTGCGTGTGAACCACTTTTAAAAGCTCCCTAGTAGTGCTCGTGGTGCAGAAACATTCATGGAGGGTTCAGAAAATTCCTGGAGAGTCATTTCAGTTTTTTCAAGTTAAAGTATTATTAAATTTCATATATTTTATTAGACATAGCATGTCTGTTCCAACTGTATTCTTATGAAATTATTTCAGGGTATCTGGATTATTATATTCTCTGTCTCCATCACTGCATCTGCAGACACTGGCTCTTTCCATGTGGCGGGACTCTGGGGCATTTGCAGCTTTCTTCTTTGTACTTTGATGTATTCCTTGAAAAAAATTTTTAATAAAGAGCATTTCTCATTTTTATAAAATCAATATGTCATTACTTGATTTAAAAAAATTTACTTTCTGTGTTTCCGATTCAGTTCAGACAATAAATACCTATTGAATTTCTACTATATGCTAAGATAAAATACTGAGTAAGACAGGAGCTCTTCCCTTGAGCTTTCAGCTCAGCTGGAGAGAAAAGTAAACACACGGACAAAAACACGTATGCTGGTGATCTGCATAGGGGCCTAGGGGAAGTGGAACCTGGGCATGATGTGGAGGTCAAATAGTAATCGACCAGGAGGCTAGAGGCAGCAAAAGCAGAAGGGACAGGAAGAACAAAGGCCTAGAGAGAAGAGATAATGGGTTTTGTGGGTCTTACTGCAAACCTCACTGGTATTACTGGTGTATAACGTGCTGGGCAGTCAGTATGGAAAGATGCTAGAGAGGTGTGCAAAGACCAGTTCAAGAGGGGCATCCTTGCTATTCCAAGCCAGTTATGCCATGCTGTGGAGCCTGGCAGGAAATGAAGCACCATAGAAGGGTTTTTAAAGAGAAAGGTCAGTGGGAATATAAATTGCTTCAGCCCATGTAGAAAAACATGTGAAGTTCCTCAAAAAACTGAAAATACAACTACCTTATGATCCAGCAATCCCACTTCTGGGTATATGCCCAAAGGAAATGGAAACAATATTAAAGCTATATATTCCCATGTTTGTTGCAGCATTATTCACAACAGCCAAGATATAGAAACAACCTATGTGTCCATCAACAGATGAGTGGCTAAAGAAGGTGTAATATGCCTCACATAACATTTTGGTCAATGACAGATTGCATATGCCACTAAGCTATATAGATAGTTATGCATATACTGCTAGGCTATACAGATGGCTATGTCTATAGAGATAAATACCTACCTTAGGCTTGCAGTAGGCTATGCCATCTAGGTTTGTGTAAGTATACACGAGGGGATCTATCACCTTAAGACACGTTGTCAGGGTGCATCTCTGTTAACTTACACATAACTGTCTATAATGGGATAGTATTCAGTTATGAGAAAAATGGAAACCAACATGGATGTGAAACAGGGCTGGGGGGGGGCTACAATTGCAAGACCACCCAGGCTCAGGGAACAACAATGGGATTTGTTTAACAATCAGAAGGCAAGAAGTCTCTAAGGCTACAAGTGGCCGTCTGTCTCGCCCCAGTGTCCACAAGTCCCAAACAAAAAGCGCGCATCCAAGATGGCATTGTCCTGCCAACCAGGGCCTGAAGGCTATGGCACACTGGCAAGTAGCGGGCCAGCAGCCAGCTCACCATGGCTGGAGGTGCTCACCGGTGGGGCCGCTGAGATAACACCATAGTCTGGGGGTCGGGATGGACAGGACCGGGCACTGGACCAGACAGCAGTGGAGGCAGCAGCACTGGGGGGCAGTGCCACCAGACGACCAGCTCTCAGAGATGACCCAGACGCAGAGGGTTGGTCGCCTGTTCACAGCGTTGGGCAGCACTGGCCAGTAGTGCTGGTCCCCTGGTCACTCGTGTTACAGCTCATTGTGAGTTGCCGGCCCACACCAACAGCAGGCAGCTCTTTGAGGCAGCAGGCGCGAGGCCTGGTGCTCCTTCCAAGCGATGTCAGAGGCAGGACAAAGGCAGGGGCCACGGCCTCCAGCTTCTACCAAGCTCTTCAGCTTCTCTGAGAAGCTTTTCAACGTCTCTTCTTCCTTGGGATGCTGGCTGCTAGATGCATCTGAGAGCATCCAGTCCGAGTGAGCAACAGTCCAGTCAGAGCGAGTGAGTCCAAGTCTCAGTGCAGGAGCCCAGGAGAACACTGGAGGCCAGCAGCCCCAAGCTGGCTTCCCTCCTGACTTACATCCCCTCTCAGGGCCCCCACCTACCAGTCTGAACCGGTTTCAATCCTATGGCTGATTGGACCACTTATCAACCAGCTCATAGCTCGCACCTGATAGGTCCATTCCACAGTCCAGACACCTGATTCACTCTACTGCCGGCAACTGGAGCGGCCACAGCTGGCGCTGGTCCGTGCAGTGCATGCTCCTCTTTACAGCCCCGAACCAGGGACTGCGTGCTTAGGCAGCGTGTAGGGGAACCGCTGCCGCCTGCCGCCACTGCCGGCCTCCGCCTGCAGCCTGAGCCCCAGGGGGGGGGCCGCTGGTGGTGGCAGTAAAGTGCCTGCCACTGCTGCCACTTGCAATGCCCACAAGCAGTGCTCTGGGACCTGGTGCCAGACCTGAGGGGCATCTCCGGTTGCAGGTGGACCTTGAGGGCTTTGTACTAAGTGTGATAAGTCAGGAAGAGAAAGACAGATATAGCATCCCTTATGTGTGGACTCTAAAAAAGCTGAACTCGTGAAACAGTACGATTTTGGTTACCAGGACCTGGGGGCTGGAGGAATTAGGGAGATGTTAAGAATACAAATAACCAGTAACGAGTAGGTGAGTAAGTTCTGGAACTCTAACATACAGCATAGTGATTATAGTCAACAATACTGTATTATAAACTTCAAAGTTGCTAAGAGACTAAGTCTTAAATATCCTCGCCACAAAAATGAAATAATAAGTACATGGCATGATAGAGGTGGTTGCTAAAGTTAGGACCGTAATCTTATTGTATCAAACGTATCACATCAACATCTTGTACTGTAAAGTTATATAATGTTATATTAAGTAAATCTTAATAAATATTTAAAAAATAAAAATGGAAAATAAAAATTAATGACAAAATAGAAGTGACAAGGCCAGATGTGCGATTTAGGTAACTCACTCAGCACTGGGGATGGGTACAAGGCTGACAAGACTAGGGGCCGAGAACAGTTAGGTTTTTGCCATTTACAAAAGAGGATGGCTCGCACTGAAGGAGAAATGGGTGGTGTGTTTGAAATATATTTAGTCGGGAGAATTACCAGGGCTTGGTGTTTGATTGGCTGTGGAGGGCAAGACGACTACTCACTGGAGGGTAAGTGAATTAATCTGGCTTTTTGTGCCACTAGCCTCTGTGGCTATCACCTGTGGCCTTGATCGTGTTGATGCAAGAAGGCACTTGGGAGCGTGGGCATGGGGCACGCATGCCTGACTGTGGACCCTGGGAGCACGGGTGTGAATGCGTAAGTGTGCACACTCGTGCCTAGAGGCCAGGATAAAAACAGCGGCAGCAACAGCTGTGAGAGGACAGGCGGCGTGACGAGGCCACAAGACAACGTGAGCCAGAGCCCAGAGAAAGGGCATAAAGACTGGTGGGGGGGGTCCTTTGCCTGCCCACCTGCCTCCCAGCCCCCCTGCCTGGCCCGTGCCTGCCTCCTTGCATGCCAGCCTCCCTACCTGGTGTGCCTGTGTACCTGGTTCCCTGAGAGTATTAAAGCCTGGAAAATCCACCAAAGGCTTGGGGGCTCCCCTTTGTCCATCTGCCTGAACCCCTAGTGAACCTGCCCTGGGCCTGCTGGCACAAGACTCACCCAAGGGCACATAGTCTCGGGTTTGGGGTTGTGTGCACTTTGGACTTTGTGAGTGGCAGGTGTCTTTGGAAAACCTCAGAGGTCCTGTCCGCTGAAGCTCACGGTTCAGGCTCTGGGCTAGGACTGATTCTGAGCACCTATAAGGAAAGCTGTGAGGTCAGGGGAAGGCGATCAGAGAGCATGTGTGATGAATTTTGGACTGAGGATAGCAGCTTAGAGTCAGGGAGATTGAGAGAGGAGCTTGAAGGAGACAGAGAAACAATGGCGGGGGGATGTTGAAAAGATCAGGAGAGGGCAGTGCTATTGCTAGAGTACTAGACACTTCCGGGAAGGAACTAGTGGATCTCCGTGCCAAATACTCAGGACAAGCCAGGAGGTGAAGGTGGGGAAATGCCCATTGGGTTTGGCAATCAGAGGGTCATTTGTGACCTTTGTCAGAGCTGTTTTAGTGCAGGGGTGTAGGGTAAATGGAAGTTGTCACTTTTTTTCCACCCGCCCACCATTAGCACCAACGATCAACACCTGTGGCCTTACACGAGTGCCTGATGGCGGCACCTGGAGTGTGGTGTGGGCGTGTGTGAGTGGGCGTGGCTGAGCTGAGAGGCCGAGCATGTAAGAGTGGCAGCAGAAGACAGGCCGACAGAAGGCTGTGCGGAGGGTGCAGGAGAGACCAATGGAGAGGCCACTAGAGAACGCTGGAGAGCCCAGAAAGAGTGAAGATTCACGGGGGGCTAGAAGGCTTGACAGCTTCCTGGCCGCCAGGTCCCCCTGCCTGCCCAGCACCCAGTTACCTCACTACAAATGGTGTAGAAAGATCATTAAAAGCCTGAAAAGCCACCGAGCGCTCTAGGACTCCTCCTTTACCCGTCTGCCTGGGTCACAGAAGACCTGCTGTGTGCCCAGCTGGCACTAACAAGGGGTTCAGTAGATATGTTGACCCTGATCTTTGTGAGGGCACATCTATAGTTAAGATTTTTCTCACCTAAGCCCCTGTCTCAGCCAACCAAGCATCTCTGTATCTCCACTGCTGGTGGGTTTGCTTTCTGGTCTGCCATTTCACTCAAACGGTAGCTCCTGGAGCATTCCAGCCTCGTTTGGGCCCCAAGCCTCTCTCCTGCTCCTGCAGCCTCCTGGTTTCCAAGGCTGAGAAATAACCCAGCCTGGGGCAGGGCAGCTAGCACCTCATTGCTCAACACTCTGGTTTGCAGCGTCCTCTACAATTTTGGACCCTCGGAGTTTCCTTGTTTCCTTCAAACTCAGTTATTATTTAAAAGAAGTTTGTGTTGGTAACTAAATAAAAGTAGTTTGCCATATTTTAATCTAGGCTTTATATAAATCCCCTAGTCAGCATCGGGGGTGGGAGAGGAGGTTCAATAACATCTACTGTCTAACATTGTCAGAAATGAAAAAATGGATACTTTTCCTGTACATTTAAATACACCAAATTTTGGGCCTCCCTGGTGGCACTGTGGTTAAAGTGCAGCACTATGAAGCTATCCAGAGCCACTGCAGCACCATTTCGATACCCAGCCAGGGAGATTCCCCACATGGAGCAGCAGACCTCTCCTGCCTGGCCCGCTGCTCCCCTCAGCAGTGTACTTCAGTCGGTCTGCCTGTTCTGCTCCCCACTCTGTCTCTGGTGAACCCTCTCACCACCCCACACCTCTGGCCTACATCCCAGCTTGTATGCATAAATAAATCTTTAAAATAAATAAATAAACAAACAAATACACACAAAACACCTTACCTTGAACTTCTGTTTTCCAAAGTTCTTCTGAAATCTAAAATGCTCTTTGGGAAATTTTACCTATTCCCTGTTGGGATGTATCATTCATTTAATGTTACTGGGTTCAATTTTCTAATATTTTATTGAGAATATTAGCATCTATATTCAAAGTGAGATGTACTCCTAGTTTTTCATCTTTTCTCCCATCTCTTCATTCTTTCTCTTTTCCTTTCTTCCTTCCCTTCTTTCTTTCTTAGCACTCTTTTTAAATTTTAATTTATTTAATTTCTTTTTTATTTTTAAATGATGTGATATTTGGATACCCTCATCAGGTATCACCCCCATAATATACCCCGCCACCAACTCACCCATATTCCACCACCGTAGTCCATTGCCTTAGCACTCTTTTTATCCGATATCAGTAGTAGGGTTATGCTAGTTAGCACCACAAAAGGAAAGTGGAAATTTAATAGTCTTAAATTCTTTTTTTTTTTAAAGATTTATTTATTTATACATACAGCACAGGCCAGAGGCGTGGGGCGGCGAGAGGCTTCACCAGAGACAGAGTGGGGAGCAGAACAGGCAGATCAGAAATACACTGCCGAGGGGAGCAGCGGGCGAGGCAGGAGAGGTCTGCCACACCATGTGGGATTCTCCCTGGCTGGGCGTCGAACTCGCATCGCTGCTGCCGACAGCTCCACAGCCCAGCGCTTAACCGCTGTGCCACCAGGGAGGCCCAGTCTTAAATTATTTAACAGAGCAACAAGGATAATATTTGTTCTCTGAGGAGTAGGCTCTATCTCCCATTAAATTCTCTGGGCTTGGTGACTTTTTCACAGTAGATCTTAAATTATTTTTTACATCTCTTCAATGGTAAGTTGTTTATTTAGATTTTTCATTTTTTATTTTAGTAATTATGATAGAATAAAATTATTTCTCTTTTCATGCATGTTTCTATGAACATTAATACATGTAGATTCGTTTTACCCCATCACAGTCAGCACACAGAACAGTTGAGACAGCATCTGAGATTTATCCAAGGTGTGACATGTATTGGTACTTCATTTTGTAGTAGAGTAGTATTTAATTTTGTGGCTGTACCACAGTTTATTCATTCACTCCTTGAAAGGCGTTTGTGGTGTTTCCAATTTTGGGCTACTACAGTTAGAACTGTTAGGAACATTTGCACACATGTTATTGAGGATATGGATTTTCATTTCTTTATGGTAAATTCCCAGAAGTAACATTTCTAGGTCATATGATAAATGTATGTTTAACTTTATAAGAAACTGCTCAACCATTTTCCACAGCAGCTCTACAATTTTGCGTTCCCCCAAGCAGTGTCTGAGAGTTCCAGTCTCACTCATTTTTGTTCACTTGATTTATTTTTAACTGTGTTGTTCTATAATGTTGATGGTGAACTCTTGCCACATATGTTTGATAAATTTTCATAGTGCGTTTTTGTGACTGAAATGTATTTTTATTTATTTGGCTTGTGATTTGTTGTTTTTCCACTAACTGGGGAGTTATGTCTTTCAACCATGGTGGAAAATCCATAGTTATTACAACTTCGATGGTTGTTTTTTCCCACATTCTCTTGAGCTTATCTGTCTGGAACTCTATTAAGTCTTTGTTTTCATGCTTTTCTACATGCCTCTTTAACTCTCATTCCTATTTTCCACCTCTTATTTTCTGTGTTGCTTTCTGGGAAATTTCCTGAGAAATGTCGTCAAAGTCACAATTCTTTCTTCAAATACATCTAACTCCGTAAATTGTCAGTTGAGTTTGATTGTTTTTTTATTGTGAAGATATTGGTTTGCAACATTATGTTTTAGGAGTACAGGTTCACACCTCTTCAAATATAACCACATTGTGCTTACCACAAAGCACCAATAGCTCCTCACCACACTCCATAGGACCCCTTCTAGCCTTTGCTGTCACCTCCCCCCTCCTTCCCTTCTGGTAACCTCAACTTTGTTGTTAAAAAAGGCGGGGGGGGGTATTTTTGTTTCATTTTTTCTGTTCATTTGCTTTGTTTCTGGATATTCCACATACAAGTGGGATCATTAGTATGTGTCTTTCTCTTTCTGACTTATTCACTTAGCATAAGCTCCTCCAATTCCATCCATGTTTTAAATGGTAAGATTTCTTTTTTTCCTTTACAGCTGTGTAGCACTGTGTTGTGCATATATACCACATACTCATTATGCAATCACCCTTCAATGGACACATATTGTAAACAGTGCTGCAATGAACATAGGAGTACATTAATTGTTTCAAATTAGTGTTTTCCTATTCTTCAAATAGACACCTAGAAGTTGAATTGCTGGATAATAAGGTAATTTTATTTTTAATTTTTTGAGGAAACTCCTGCAGTTTTCCATAGTGACTGCACCAATCGACATTCCCACCAACAGTGTGTGAAGGTTTCTTTTTCTCCACACCCTCCACAACTTATTTCTTACTGAGATTTTATTTTTAAGAGTTACATTTGTCATTTCTAGAGGTTATAGTCTAATTACCCTCATCTTTTCATATTAAAAAATTAAATTTTTACTTAAATATATTTCACTCATTTATTTTACAGGGTTTACTTTTGATGTGATTTTCAGATCTGCTTGCTTTCCTTGCTTTCTCATCCTTTTGATTCTCACCTCTACAGAAGAACAAGAAGAAAGAAAGAGTAACTCGAATTAGAAGGAAAATAGATCAAAATAATGAATACAGTGGTCCATAATTTGGTAACACGGAGTCAAGGGAGAGAATAGCTTGACAGTCTGCTTCATACGTTTTCCCTAATGAAGCCTGCCAGTAAGCATAGGTGAAATGGCTTTTCCAATTTTATATGCCAAACCTTGATTCTCCCTTCTGTATGTTGATATTTTGTTATTAAAATGTTTTCATTTTCTTTCTGATGGTGAATAGTAAAAAAAAAAAATCCAATTCTTATGCAGCTGAGAAATGTAAAGACCACCAAACTCCCCATAGGACATAATAACTGTTAATAATTTGGCATACATTTTATTTAATATTATATATAACCATTATTAAAATTAGGTTCATGTTTTATTTAATATTATAATAACCACCATTAACATCTTAGTGCCTATTTCCACTAGTACCAATTTGTGCATATTCCATATAATATTTTACATAATCACTACTAACATTTTGGCACATATTTAATATATTTGGTACATTATTTTATTTGCTGTTATACATAAAGCTTTATAGTATCATCAGCCATATATGTTGTAGATATATTTCTATGGTAGTGATGTAGACCTATATTACTTTTTAAAAATTGGTTTTATTAAATATTGATTGAACATGAAACTTTATGAAGCATGTGTAAGCTATAAAGAATTTCTATGCAATGAACACTCATGTTCACACTACTCTTTAAGAAATAGAACATTATCATTACCTTTCAATTCCTATTCCCTTCCTCCTCAAATGTGCCACTTATCATGTATTTCCATTTATTGTATTTTTGCTTTTCATTATAGTTTACATATCTGTTTGTATAACTAAACAATATATTGTTTGTTTTTACTTGCTTTTGAAATTTATATAAATGGATCCTTCGGTATGTTATCTTCTGCAACTTGATCTTTCTCCCATCCACTTTATGTGTCTTTGGGGATTGTGGCTAGAATGACATTAAAGAGAATTGATATCTTCGTGATATTGAGTCTTCCAGCCCATGAATATAATATATATCTCTCCATTTATTTAGGTCTTCTTTAATGCCTTTCAATGTAGTTTATCATTTTCTCCCTAAATGTCTTGCCCATCTTTTGTGAGATTTATTCCTAGATATACATATTATTTTTTGATGTTATTCTAAATGGTCTTTTTAAAAGTCAGTTTTTTAACTGTTTATTGTTGGTAGATAGAAGTGAAATTGAATTTTTAAAATGAAACTGCTTATTTAAAATCTGGAAACAGAAAAGCTATGCATTTATTGTTTATAGATACATGTAGCTATAGTGAAATTCTATAAATTTTGTGGGGAAAGATAGCATAAACTTTAGGATAGTGCTATGTGGCGAGGCAAAGGGAATAGGATCAAGAAAAGGCACAAAGAAGACATTAATGGTATCTAATATTTTATTGCTTTTCGAAGCAAACATGGTAAAATATTAAGATTTGTTGAAGCTGCATAGCAGGTATATGAGTGATTGTTTCATTATTCTTTGTACCTTTTTGAAACAGGTCATAATTTAAAAAATAAAATACACTAATGTTAACTATACGCTCGAGATAAATCACTTTTATGATGGATAACCTCAGAGTCCATTAATTCCATTGATTATTCTAAATTGGACTTGTAAAGTGGAGGCTGCATGCTGAATCCAAGCTCCAGATGTGATTGTTTTTGTGCCCTGTTATTAAACAAATGAACCGACAAACATCAAAGATTTTATGTTAGAATCTGGATTTCTGGATTCTCTTAAATAGTTAGAAAATCTGACAACTATATTTCCATGTGGTAGTATCATTAGATATGAACAAGCAGTGGCTGCCTGTTTGATTTTTGACTGTTTATTATGAAATTTTTTTTAACATTTTCAAAGGTAAAAGAGCGTAATGAATTCCCAGATACCCATTGTTGAAACTCAACAATTATTGATTCGTGGCCAATTTTGCTACATCTGTTTTCCCTGATCTCCTGACCCCAAATTATTTTGAAGCAAATTCCAGATGCGATATCATTTCAGCCATAAGTATTTTAGTATTTATCTCTAAGAGATGGAAAACAACCATATTATTTTCAAACCTGAAAATATCTGACAGTTCTTTAATATAATCAAAATCCAGTCAGTATTCACATTTGCCCCACTTTCTCAATGTTATTTTACGGTTTGCTCAAATAAGAATTTTTAATTTTTTTATTGCCAAAACATTACAACACTGTACAGGAAACACTGTATATAGTTTCTCATGTCAGCAACGATATATCACACCACACCCACTATCAAATGTCCAGTCACCATCTGCCACCAACCAAGTGGCATCTCTACCCTGTTCACTCTACCTTCTTCCTCTCTGCTAGCCTCCATTCTGCTGTTGGAGTCTAAGAGTTTGTTTTGTTTCAAATAAGAATTGATATTAGGCCCTTACATTTAATTGGCTTGATATATTTTTTAAATCTCTGGAATCTGATAATGAGATCTAGACTAATACTGTTCAATAAAATTTTCTGTGAGAACCAAAATGTTCTATATACATGACTGTTCAGCACTTGAAATGTGACTGGCACAACTGAGGAAATTTTAGCTTTATTGAATTGTAATTGATTTAAAGTATTTGCTAACAACCTTATCCAAGTAAAATTCACATACCATAAAGTTCATATTTTCAAATATACAATTTGGTGGCTTTTAATATAGTCACAACTTTGTACATTGAACACCATTTATTACAGAACATTTACATCACCCCAGAAAGAAACCCATTAGCAGTCACTCCTCATTCCCTCTGCCCCCATCTCCTGAAAATGACTAATCTACTTTCTGTCTCTAAGGATTTGCCTATTCTGGGCATTTTATATGAGGAAATCATACAATTTGTGGTCTTTGTGACTGGCATTTTTCACTTAGCATAAGGTTTTGATAGATAAACATGTTCAGTTAATAGAGTCAGTTTTATAGCCAAGTAATACTCCATGTATACATAAACCAGTTTGCTTATTCATTCATCAGTTGATGGATTGGGTTATTTGCACTTTTTGATTTGTACAAATAATGTTATGAACATTTGTGTACAAGTTTTGGTATGGGTATATGTTTTTAATTCTCTAAAGCATGTATCTAGGGATGGAACTGTGGTAACTGTTTCAGTTTTTGAGAAATGGGCAAATGGCTTTCAAACACACATGCAACATTTTACACTCTCACCAGTAATGTATGTGGTTTCTAAATTCTCTACATCCTCACTAACACTTGTTATTGTCCATCTTTTTTAGTATAGCCAACCTAGTGAGTATTAAGTGGTATCCGATCGTTGTTTTGATGTATATTTCCCTAATGATTAATGATATTCCACATCTTTTCATGTGTTTACTGACTATTTGTATATCTCTGGAGAAATGTCTATTCATGTCCTTAGTCATTTTAAAATTGTGTTGTCTTTTTTGTTGAATTGAAATTGTTCTTTATATAATCTGGCTGCGAGTCTCATCAAACATATGACTTGCAAGTATTTCCTACCCTGCTCTAAGTGGTATTTTGACTTTCTTGATCATGTTCTCTGAAGCACAAAAAAAAAAATTAATTTTGATGAAATCCAGTTTATCTGTTTGTCTTTTGTTATAGTTTTAGGTATCATGCCAAAACCACCACTGCTTACACCAGGTTCAAGAAGATTTATTTCTGTATTTCCTTTCAAGAGTTTTATAGTTTTAGCTCATGTTTAAGTCTCTGATCTATTTCAACTTAATTTTTGTGTATGGTGTGATGACTGGGAATTGAATGTGGCAGGGATACAAATTCATTCTTTTGCATATGGATATCCCCTTGACTCAGCACTATCTGTGGGAAAGACTATTTTTTCCCCATGGAATTGTATTGGTACACTTGTCAAAACTCAGTGGGCCATAGATGTAAGAGTTTATTTCTAGACTCACAGTTTTATTACATTGATCTATATATGTATTCTTATACAGCTGCTACTGTATCTTGATTATTGTAGCTCTGTAGTAAGTTTTGAAATCAGTAAGTGTGTGTCCTCCAATTTTGTGTTTCAAGATGGTTTTGGCTTGTCTGCGTCCTTAGCATTTCCATATGAATTTTCAGATAAGATTATCCATTATTGCAAAAAAAAAAAAAAAAACCACTTGGAATTATCATTGCATTGAATTTTTAGATCAACCTAGAGTATTGAGAGCTTAACAAGATTAAGACTTCCAGTCCATGGTGTGGTGTCTTTCCATTTATTTAGGTCTTTAGCTTCTTTTACTGATATTTTGTAGTTTTCTGTGTATAAGTCTTATACTTCTTTTGTTAAATTTATTCTTAAGTATTTTATTCTTTTTGATGCTATTGCAAATGGAATTGGTCTCTTAATTTCATTTTCAAATTCTTAATGTGTAAAAATATAATTGATTCTTATCTATTAATCATATATCCTGTAACCTTACTACACTTGTTTGTTATTTCTACTAGCTGTGTGTATATGTGCTTATATTTCTTAGGATTTTATACACAAAACCATATCTTCTGTGGATAAGGATGATTTTATGTTTTCATTTGTAATCTGGTGCCTTTTATTTATTTTTGCCTAATTGCCTTGGCTAAAACCTCTAGAACAATGTTGAACAAAATGGTAAGTGCAAACATTCTATCTTATTCCTGATCTTACAGAAAAAGCATCCAATATTAGGCTATCAGTAGTGATGTTAGCTGAGGTTTTTCATGTATAGTTTTTATTAGGTTGAGGAAGCCCCCTTCTATTCCTAGTTTGTTGAGTATTTTTTTTAAATCAAAAAAAGGTGTTGCATTTTGTTGAGTGCTTTTTCTGAATCTATTGAGATTATCATGTGGTTTTTGTTCTCCATTCCACTAATATGGTATAATACATTGATTTTTAGATTCTAAGCCAACTTCACATTCTTGGAACAATGTCACCTTGTCACGGTACACATTGTTTTTTTATATATGGTGGATTTGATATTTGGTTGAGAATTTCTATCTCTATTCATAAGGGTTATTTATATAACTTTTCTGGTGATGTCTTTGTTTGATTTTGGTGTCAGGGTATTGCTGGCCTAATAGAATGGGTTAGAAAGTGTTCCTTTTTCTTCTGTTTTTTTTTTTTTTGAAGAGTTTGTAAAGGGTTGGTGTTATGAGGACTTAAAATGTGTATGTAACTCAAGTAAGCAGAAAATAATGAAGAGCGTTAACTTTTAGGAGCTCAGAGGAATGGGATATCAAGACAAGGGAGACAGGAAAGGCAAGGAGTCAACGAAGGAGAAAAGAGACTTCCAGCAGAAATACTGTCAAAGGCACTCCCTCCTATTGCCAAGGGCTCTTGCATCTTGCAGACAGGCTCTAGATCGCAGGATGACCTCATTCCACAAAAGAAATTCTCCAACTGGGCAAATATTTCCTTGCTCATAGGCCAGTTTGAGCTTGTTCAGAAGTGATAGCTCTGCTGGCCTCCCCTGCGCTTTCTTCATCCATGGGTGTGTGTAACACAGATTCTTTGAACATCAATAAGAGTGCTTCCCAGCACTAGCCCTGACATGCCCCAAAGTGTATTCAGTTATTTCAAGGGGTGTCTTGCACTTCTCAGAACTAGTTTACTTTCAATTTATTGTAAAAAGAGGTACATGCCATGTCAGATGTTCCTTAGTGGTGGATGTGTCAGGGAGACAGAGTGGGAAAATAGGTGCCATGGAGGGAAAACAAAGCAAGAAGAGAACTTGCAAGTTACATAAAACTGACAACATCAGATTTGGGGTGTTTAGAAACGTTCACTCTCTCCTAATCACTGATTTATCCCAATGTTTGGTAGAGGTGCTGACACATCATAGTAGATGCTAAATAAATATTTGTTCAGTGAAATAACCTGCGGCATCAATGAGTATAAGGCCCTATGTGTGTACGGAAGAGTAACTGAATGTGGGCCATATCTACAGCAGCACAAATGTGGCAGGTGTGAACTTGTAGGGCAATAGATGTGTGTGTGTGTGTGTATTTGGCAGGCTCAGGTTCTAGATTTTTCAGCCAGCTGTAATTTAAGATATCTTGCTTTGCTACTTCCTGAAGGAAGTCATTCTTAGTGGAACTATTTTTCTGTTTGGAAACTATCTTCATGGAAAGCAGAAGTCTACTGTATGTTGAGTGTGACTGTGACTGGGAAGCCAGTGTGTGAGCCATGGCATATAATAAGGACACTAGACTTAGAGTCAGAGGCTGAGGGACCCAGCTCTACAACTTGCCAATGGACCGGATCACCAGAAACATTTATAAACACATAAGGGAATGATGTTCCATGAAGTACAGTCAGCCAAGACAGGAAAGAGGTGAAGTGGCACATCAGAAAAGATTAGTATCGTTGGTTAAGGAGTCTTAGTATGTTTAAGATGATTAAGAGATAAAATAAGAAAATTACAAGCAAAGAACAGGATCTCATTTAAAAGAAAGAACATATAGATTTAAAAAGAACAGATGAGATTTCTAGAAATAAAAAGTATACTGAATTCAAATTTCAATGTATTGTTATAATCACTTTTTTAGAAATTTAATATTATTTGGGAAAATTGAAGATATTCAAATCTCTTAAAGTAGCTACAAGCACAAAAACAAGCAGAAGAATAAAAATATAAGCCTTCCTAAATACCAAAAAAATCTAAACTTCAATAACAAAGAAAACATGTCATGAAGAATAAACAGTAAATATATATATAATATACATAGTGATTACAACATAAAATAATATATCAAAGTCAAGGCCAAAAATATCAGTCTTACCAATAAACATGCATAACCTTTAGTCACTTACTAAAAAGAAACTGTTTTCAACATGGCTCACAAAGCAAGACCCACCTATTTGGCATGTACAGGAGACATCTAATTCAAAATGATTCAGACAGACCAAAAATAAAGGTCTGGCCAAATGGAAATAATATTAAGTGGGGACTCTGACCCTTCATAGCAGACAGTAGAATTCAGGCCAAAAATAATTTAACATGACAAAAAATGATACTTCATAATGATAAAAACTAACTTCACAATATAGGTATAACTGTTATGAAAATCTATGCAACAAATAACTGTTTTTAAAAACGAGAAACTACTGACACTAGGAGATGCAGACAGAAACGCACTGCTATTTGGAGATTTTAACTTGCTACTTCCAGCATAGAACAGATGAAGTGGAGGGAATATAAGGATATAGGAGAAATAAGTATTTTTAAAAAATTTTTAAATTTAATTTATATCCTTTACATTATTGTGTATCCCCGTAAGTTTCCCACCACCAATTCACCCATGAACCATCTCACCCTCCCCTGTAGAATGTCTTTTATTTGTGGTTGCCTGCTAGTTTTTGCTTTTGTTGTGTTTTGTGTGCTATTTAGGAGAAATAAGTATTATAATCAATAAAACAGTTCTCATTGATCAATACTGAACTTTAGAACATATAATAGAGAATACACCTTCCTTTACAACTGCGTATAGAACAGTTATAAAAATTGATGAAATAATGAACATCTACAAGAAAACAAATTGGAAAACCTAGAAAAAATAGACGAATTTTTAGAATCATATAACCTTTCAAAACTGAACCCGGACAAAATAGGTAGCTTGAACATGTAAATCAAAAGCACAGAAATTGAAATAGTAATGAAAAATCTCCCTCAGAATAAAAGCCTATGGACAAAAGCTTCACTAGTAAATTCTATCAATTTTCAAAAAGTATATAATAACTATTCTCATATGCTTCAAAAAATTGAAGTGGGGGGGTAATATACTCCCAAACACATTTTACAAGTCAAAATTACCTTGATCCCCAAACCAGACAATGATAGCACAGAAAAAAGAAACTACAGATCATTACCTCTGATGAACATAGAGGCAAATATCTGCAGCAAAATCTTGACAAATACAGCAGTACATTAAGAAAATTATACATCATGACCAAGTGGTATTTATTCTAGGGATGAAAGTTTCATTCAATATACACAAGTAAGTAAATGTTATTCACCCTATCAACAAAAAGAAAGATAAAAATCACATGATCATTTCAATAGAAGGAAAAGTAGTTGACAAGATTCAACACCCACTTATGATTTTTTTAAAAGTCAATAAATTGTCAATAAAAGGAACATACCACAACATAATAAAAACCATAGACATATATGATAAAACCACAGCTATCATCATACTCAATGGTGAAAACTTGAAAGCATTCCCCGTAAGATCAGGAAAAAGACAAGGATGTCCACTTTTTACAGTTCAACATAGTATTGGAAGACCTAGCTAGACCAATTAGGCAAGAAAATGACATAAAGGGAATCAAAATTGGAAAACAAGTAAAACTATTGCTTTTCACAGATGGCATTACATGCATAGAAAATCCTAGACTCCAGCAAAAACTGTTAGAAATGATAAGTGAATACAGCAAAGTGACAGGATAAAAAATTAATATACAAAACCTGTTGTCTTTCTACATGCAAACAATAAATTAAAGGAAAGAAATTACAAAACATTCCCATTTATGAGCCCACCAAAAAAGGTAAAATCCTTGGGAGTAAACTTAACAAAGGAGGTAAAAGACCTGTACATTGCAAACTATAAGAGAATGTTAAAAGGAATAAAAGAAGACACAAAAAATGGAAAGATATCCATGTTCATGGATGAAAAGAACAAATATTTTTAAAGTGGCCATATTACCTAAAGCAATATGGAGAGTTGATGTAATATCTATTAACATCCCAATGACATTTTTCAAGGAAATAGACCAATTCTAAAATTTGTATGGAACCACAAAATATCCCAAATAGCCAAAGTAATTCAGAGACAAAAGAGGAAAAATGAAGGGCTTGCAGCCCTGAATTTAAACTATAATATACAGTAATAGTAATCAAAACAGTATGGCATTGCAGCAAAAACAGAAACACAGATCAATAGAATAGAACTGAGAGCCCAGAAATAAACCTACAAATATATGGACAATTACTCTATGACAAAGGAACCATGGCCATATAACGGAGAAAGGAAAGTCTCTTCTATAAGTGGTGTTGGGAAGCATAAACAGCTGCATGGAGAAAAAAAGAAATGTTATTTGACTTGATATATGAAAATTATTCAAAATGGATTAAAGACTTGAACAAAGACCAGAGACCATAAAATAGATAGGAGATAGGTGATAAACCCCTAGACATCAATCTCAGAGTTATATTTGGGGACTCAACTCCATTGACAAGGAAAACAAAAGCAAAAATAAGCAGACTACATCAAATTAAAAAGCTTTTGTACCGTGAAAGACACCACCACAGAAACAGAAAGGCAGCTTATGAACTGGGAAAAGATATTTGTATATCACACTTCTGACAATGATTTAATTTTAATTACAAAGAAGTCATACAACTCAAAGGGGAAAAAACAGTCTAAAAAATGGGGGAAAGACCTAAATAGATACTTCTCCAAAGAAGATATTCAGATAGCTTATAGGCATATGAAAAAAACTCAACATCATTCATTATAAGAGAAATGCAAATCAAACCCACAATGATTAAAAATCCACAATTTCATGCACAGAAGAAAATATGCATATCTTCAAAGAATTCTTTGAATATTTTCTTAAAAATGTAGTTTTTTAGTAAAAATTAAAGTATAAAGAATATGTTGCTCCAAAGTCCTAGTGTTAATATGTAAAGCTTTTATATAAATTTAATAATATATAAGAATGTATATAAATTTATATAAATTGTCTATCACTTTGTAGTAAGTGCTTTCATTTTTTTCCCCACCACCATCCTTTATACCCTTGTGATCCTCTTTCTCTACCCCCTCACCCCTTAACTTCAGAAACCTTATTCATTGGTTAATGTGCATTGGTTTTGCAAGCACTTTGCTTTGTTATGTAAGAATCATTTCTTATATAAAGTCTATTTTGTCTTTGTCATTCTGACCTGTTTCACTACACAATATTCCCGTGAACTCCTTCCATTTTACTGTAAATGGTAACATTTCATCTTTTCTTATAGCTGAATAATATTCCATTGTGTAGATATACCACATCTACTTAATCCAATCTTCTATCAAAGGCATATAGTAGTTTCCATATCCTTGCTATTGCAAATAATGTTGCCATAAACAGTACAGAGTATTTAGTTTTCTCAGTTGATAGTTTTGTGTTCAGATGGCAAAATGGTCATTTTTAAAAAAGATTTATTTATTTTTGCATACAAGCTGGGCTGCAGGCCAGAGGTGTGGAGTGGTGAGAGGATTCACCAGAGACAGAGCGGGGAGCAGAACAGGCAGATCGACTGAAATACACTGCCGAGGGGAGCAGCGGGCAAGGCAGGAGAGGTCTGCTGTGCCATGTGGGAATCTCCCCAGCCGGGGATCGAACTCGCCGCAGCCGCAGACAGCTCCACAGCGCTGTGCTTAACCTGTTGCGCCACAAGGGAGGCCCAAGATAGTCATTTTGACTATATAATTCTCCCATATATGTGTATTTAATATCTGGCCACCACTTCATGTCTTGTATTTTTCATTGCATAAGTCCTTCACCTCCTACTATAAAAGAGCCAAACGAGAAATCAGAAGGAGAAAATAGCACACAAAACATGAACAAAAGCAAAAACTAGCAGGCAACCACAGATGAGAGACTTTCTATAGGGGAGGGGGAGGAAGAGAGACCAAAATAGAGACGAGAGCACAGGGGACTGTGGTGACAGTTCACGGGTGAATTGTTGGTAGGAAACCAATAATGTAAAGGATTACATTTTAAAAAAGGAAAAAAAAAAAGAAAAAAAGTCCTTCACTTCCTGAGGTTAATTTACAGGCATTTAATCAATACTATTATAATACAAAAAAAATTTTTAA
This sequence comes from Scalopus aquaticus, assembly GCA_004024925.1. Classification (NCBI taxonomy): domain Eukaryota; kingdom Metazoa; phylum Chordata; class Mammalia; order Eulipotyphla; family Talpidae; genus Scalopus; species Scalopus aquaticus. The sequence goes on along the minus strand of PVIJ01007344.1, from coordinate 44,517 downwards.
AAATGAAATATCATCCCACCCCTGCAATAATGGCCTATATCAAAAAGAATGGAAAGAACAATGTTGGTGGGGATGTGGAAAAAAAGGGACACTTATTTGCTGTTGGTGGGAATGTATATTTGTGTAGCCTCCATGGAAAACAGTATGTAGAGTCCTTAAAAAACTAAAAATGGAAATAACATAAGATCCAGCAATACCACTTCTAGGTTTCTACCCAAAGAATATGAAAACTCTAATATGCAAAGATTTGTGCACTCCTGTGTTCATAGCAGCATTACTCACAATAGCCAACTCATGAAACCAACCTAACTGCCCATCAATGGATGACTGGATAAAGAAAGTGTGAAATATATACTCAGTGGAATAATACTCAGCTATTAAAAAGACGAAATAGTGCCTTTCAGGAGACTATGGATGGAACGTGAGGTGATTATGCAAAGGGGATATTAGTTATAAGGTGAAAGACAATTACTGGATGGTTTTACTCATTTGTGGAATATAAATAACCAAAGAAAGCAAACTGGCAAAACGCGAGAAAAATAACTCTGAAACTGTGAAAAATATGGTAGATATCAAAGGAGAGGAGAAGTGGTAGTGATGTAATCGTACCACTTTGGTGGTAGCTGAGTGACTCATGAGGATGTGCTGAGGTGTGAAGCTCATGAAACTACATAGTTACATACTCCTGAAACTACATAGTTACATAAACTACTGGTAAATCAATAAAAATTGATTTATAATTGATTAAATGTTAGTTCACAAAGAAAACACCAATAAGTTCTATACAAAGGAAATATTACAAGCAATACTTTCTTTTCACAGGGCAATAAAACTAGAATCAAAAACAATATTAAAAAACCCGAAAATCTTATAACTGGACATGTAAATTTTTCTATTAAGCAACTCTTTGGTGAAAGAAAGTATACAAACCAAAATTAGATGTTATTTCTAAAAGTAGACAAACAAGTCATGAAATGACTACATATCAGAGCTATTGGATACATTTCAAGTAGAGGTCAAGGCAACATTTGCAGCCTCAAATGCTATTTATATCAGTCAGAATGAAAGAATGATCTGTAACAAATTATATCAACTTGAAAAGTGAGAAAAATAAAAACAAAGGAGCCAAGAGAAAACACAAGGAAGAAAACAATAAAGGTAAAAGCAGAAAAAGGATGAAGATTAGGGATAGAAAACAGTAAGTCAAAGTAATAAATCAAATTCTGGTTATTTGAAAAATGTAACAAAATATGTAAACCACCTGCTAAGTTATCAAAGGAAAAAGGGAGAGACAAATATACAAATATAAGAATAACAAAAAAGTAGACAAGGATGGGACAAGAACCTTAATGTAAAATACAAGTGGGAATGAATGAGTCCTACTAATTTTCAAGAGTAAAATAAGCACTGTTAATAGGGAGGAGAGGAGAGGCAGGGTAAACTAAGCCGAAGTTATTTCAGAACACAGTATTTTGACCATATGCATTAAAACTAAAGAAAAAAAACCTGAAAATAAATATTGAACTCCAGTAAGTAGGTTTGCTTTTCACAGTAAAGTGAGTTAGATATTCCGAACTGCTTTGGGCATAAATATTTAGAGAATGATTGAAATTGGATATACCAGTACAAACTCATGGGTTTTAATGTACCTATTTCTACTGTTGTGCCATGTGGGTTAGTTCTCTGGCTGGGGATGGAACTCAGGCCGCAGTGGCTGGGGATAGCTTGGTAGCACTGAGACTTTAATCCCTGTGCCACCACGGAGGCCCTATTCTTGCAACTTTTGATCTGTATTCGCATACAAAGCACAGACTACAATGGGAAAGAATGACCAACTTGAGAAAAATTCATCACAATAAAGAAGTCTATAAACTTATTTAAAGATAAACCACAAACAATAAGAAGATACTTGCTATGCTTAAGATTAGTATCCAGCACTAGTATCCAGAATATTTTTTTTATAATTACAACTGATCAAATAGAAAAATCAGCAAAGGTTATGAATAAATGAGTCACAGAAGGTAACAAGCATGTGAAAAGATGACCAATACACTAGGAATTAGTGAGAGACGAATTAAAATAACATTATTACACCATTTCATATTTATGTAAATATTTGTTCAAAATCATACAATTTGATAATACCCATTGTTGAAAGAATGAAGAGATAGGGGGACTTTTTTAATTGATTCAACAATTCTGGAGACTGTTTAGTAAGATCTAGTTGATGGTGTGAACAACTATGTGCAACAATTCCACCTTTAGATATGTACCCTAGAATCTTCAAAGGAACAGCTTCAGAAAAAGCTGTCTATACACATTGTTGATGACAAAAGAAAAATTGGGAACAACCTAATTGTCGCTAACAGATGACATCAACAGATGACAATGAATGAGTAATGTGTGGTATAATCATACAATGCATCAAATGAATGAAATATACTACATGTGTGAACACTTAGAAATCTCAAAAACAAAATCTTAGTTGAAAAAAGCAGGTAACAGAAATTTGTAGTGGAAACTTTATAAACACAGACAACGGTGATGATGTATAGTGTTTATGAATTTAGAAAGGAGACCGAATCTCTGCCCTGGAGCAATTTGGGGGGCATCTAGAAAGAGTCAAGTAATCAATTGATTACAACATAGAACCATCGAAGTCAGAATCGGAATGGACACGTCATACAGATTGGGGAGAGAGGGGGGAGAAGGTGAAGGATTATATTCCAGAAATGCCAAAACCTTCCATGTCTCTCTCCTACACTGAGCCAACACCTGGAAGACCAGACGAGGTTACCCAAATGAAAGATAGGACAGAAGAAATGTTTTTGGCAGGTATCTTTGCAAAATTTCCGAAACCACAAAGCCTGGTTTGCAAACGTCCATGAGTTTCTCAGAGGTCGAGAAGAGGAAGGGGCCAAAGGAAGGGCTGCAGGGTTTGGTAGACTCCTCTTGATCGAGACTCTCACCAGGCCTAAGAGGTTTGCCTGAGTCCTGAAGGCGCAGGGCAGGCTACATAAATTATTGAAACATAAGGGTAACGGGTCCACCACTGAGGCAGAAGATCTTGGCTCTGGAAGCAAGATCTGTTTTTGTTGTTTTGTTTTTTAAGAAAGCCAGTCAAGAAATAATGAGTCCTCAACTGAGACAGAGGAGGTGGTAACAAAGTACCTGTGTGTCCACCCAGTAGGATTCGGGGAGGGATAAACTGTAGGTGTTGGTGAGGGGGCTCCTGGCTTGGACAGTTTTGCTGCGTGTTGAAGTGGCAGGGCTGTGTTTTGTGCCCCCGGCCCCCTCCCTCGGCCTCCCCATTGGACCAGGACCCAGCACCTTACAAACGTTTAGTTTAAACATAAAAAAGTGGGCAGAGGAACGACTGAAGATGATGGTTACCACTGACTGGATTTTCATGGGGGGGGGTTGGGGAGGGGGGCGGAACGGCATATTGGGTAATGTGGCTTTCGATTCACCGTGAGCATTTTAATTACAGTATAAAAGCCGATGCAAATATAACATAGGGAAAGGGTAACTTGTGTTACGTTTCTGTGAGCCCACGGCTATCATATTCTTTTCTGCACTTGGCTGTATGTTTGAATTAAATTGGAGAACCAAATGGCAAGAATCGGAGGAGCTTAAGTACATGCCAGGCTTTGTGCTCCGTAAAGGGTTAAACCAGAAGGCGGTGGGGGCAGGGAACGGTGTGCCTGTCAGTCTTTGTGTGCACGAAGCGCGAAGCTCGGGGAGAGAAAAGCCTCGGGAGACCCAGGCTGAGACCCACCCAGCTGAGCCGGGGGCGGGGGAGGAGGTGCACTCGCGGAGCCCCGCGCGGCCCCGCCCCGAGCCCCAGGCCCGCCCATGCCCCTCCCCCCTGCGTGACGCTGCCTCCGGTCTCTAGGTAACGTCGGGGTTTTAAACAGCCCAGCCGCAGGGCGTCCGCTGGCTGCTGGCCCCTCTCGCTGGACCCTTGACCCTCCGACGCTCAAAGCCATGGCCCTGCCGCTGCTGCCAGGCAACAGTTTCAACCGCAACGTGAGTAGTGTGGGCGCCCGAGGTCAGAGGTCCTGGCCTTTGTCTGGGGTCCAGGCAGGGTCGGGTCGTGTCCACCTTCCTGGACCCCGCTGGACGCCTCCTGCACTACCTCGCCTTCTTTGAGTTGGGCACACTTGAAGCAAACTTTAGAGGCTGGTGGAACTCTTGCTCTCTATCACTCCCCTATCTTGCCAATCACATCTGGATACTTCTCCTTCACTAGATACCCACTCCTTCCTTGTAGGTGGCAAGGCCTTCGAAGGTAGCCAATCTTAGTGATAACAGTCACATGGAGCATTTAAGCAGTGCCCGGATGCTGTGCTCTATTTAATCGCCTTCCACAGCATTTGATGCTCCCAACAGCTCTTGAATTGGGGAGTTTTTATTCCCAGTTTATGGTTGCGGAAACACACAGTGGAAGAGTCCCTCACTAGCCAGAGCTACACAATGTTAGTGGCAAAGTTGAGTTTTTTCCAGGCAACTGTTTCCACACTCCAGGAGCCTAATCATTATCCTTGTGTGAGCCCTGTGTGAGAAACAAGGTTTCTGTTATTAACGCAGAGGATCTACCCTGACCGTAGGTAGCGGGCAGGTAGGTAAGGCTTCCCTTCCCCTGTCGAGTTTGATGCCAAACTTTACAGAGAGAAGCTCCCACCAAAACGTGGACGCATTTTTTCTTTATTTAGATTTGGGAGGGGGTCATTTCAAAACGAGATGAAGGTACAGAGCAAGACAGCACAAAAAACCCTGAGGGTGAAAGAACTTCTGCCAATAAATAGAAGCTTATTTAAACAGCAGCAGAAAAATGATTCGGGTTTTTGTTTGCACTGGGCACCACTCTCCTTGGGTTTCCCATTTGTGTCTGCAGGAAGAATGTAAGTGGTACACCCACTGAGGGAGCTACATGGCCCCCCTCCAAGTTGTTTGTGTCAACCGCTGATAAGTTTGGAAATCAGCATGCAGATGGAGGCAACTTTATGTCTTCTGAACAGTGTTTGTATTCAAATTGCTAGCCCTAAAGTACCAGTTTTTTTTGTAGCTTCAGGCCACTGGATTCTGATGCCCACAAGTGGCTGGGCAGTCCAACTCCTTTGAACACTGGTTCGTGTATTTCTTGCTGATGGATAAGACCCTGGCTTCCAATCTGGCATTCCCCTTTGGTAAGATTAAGCCAGATACACAAATACAAATAAAAAAAAAAAAAACCATGAGGCAGGATATGAAAAAGATTTCAGAAGTAAAGATGCATGCTGTGTAAAAGTAATTTTAATTAAAGAAATTGAAAGTAGAGCCTGGGAGGCAGCTTTGGGCACAGCAACACTGCAGATTATCAGTGCCCACCTCCTGCAGAATTGGCACGGCTCTCACAGACAATGATTAAGAGTGGGATGGAAACAGTGGTTGGATGAGATATTTTAAAATCTGCAAGGCTGTGCTGAGTATACTTTTACTGTTTTTTTTTTTTGTGAAGTACAACACGCACAGAAAAATGTAGAATGTATGATCCCAGGATGAACATCGACAAATATTACCAGTGCTTCTAAAGCAAAAGCAACCCCCACAGATTAGGGGTGCCAGATGTAGCAAATAAAAACACATGTTGCAGATATTGCTTGGGATCTACTTATTATTAAAAGATTATTTGTTGTTTATCTGAAATTCAAATTTAATTGACCATCTTGTAGCTTATGTGACAATTCTCCTATGACCCTTCTGGACACTACCCTTTCTCTGGCCTCCAAAGGTACTGACTGTGCTCTCACAGTGGTTAAATTTCCCTTGCATTTGAACTTTTTAACAATGGAAATGTCCAGTGTTCATTTTTTTGTGATTAACTTTTTCAGCTCAGTGTGATGTTTCTGAGATTTGTTCATGTCTATAGAGGTAGCTTGTATATTTTCACTGCTCTATAATACTCCATTGTGTGACATCATTTATATACAGTTTACTCTTGACAGAGATTTGGTTTATTTGGGGTTATTAAGAATAATTTGCTGTGACTATTTTTGTTCATGTCTCTTGATACAGTTGCTAGATTATATGGTATTTATCTGTTCAGCTTTAGTAGATGCTGTCAAAGTGATTATACCAATTTAAATTTCCACTAGCATTTTATGTTCTTTTGCTCCACATTCTTCCTAAGACTTGATATTATTAGTCTTTTATCTTTTAGTTTTGATCAGGGGGTGTGGCACAACTCTTTGTAGTTTGAACTTGCACTTGCCTGATTCTTTATGAAGTTGAGCACTTTTTATAACTTTATTGGTCACTTAGGTAGTCTCTTTTGTGTAGTGTCTGTTTGTTTCTTGTCTAATTTTCTCTTGGATGCCTGCCCTTTTTTTGTGATTTTTAGGAATTCTGTATAGATTTTGGATATTACTCCTTTGCAGATATCCATGTTACAAATATCTTCTACTCTTCTGAGGTTTTTCATTCTCTTGTTGGATGTTTTTGATGTTTTGATGAAAATTTTTTCCTTTGGATTGTTGCTTTTGGATTCCTATTTAAGAAATAATTCCCCACACTAAGGTCATAATGATATTTTCCTATTTTCTGGAAATTTTGTTGTATTTACCTTTCACATGTAGATCTACAATCTAACTAGAATAAATGTGCGTGTGTGTGAAAAGAGGTAAGGGTTATCCTGTATTGTTTCCCCATATGAATATTCCGTTGACACAGAACCATTTGCTGGTAAACAAAATTTAACTGATTAGAGTTTAAAGATCTTGTTGGCTTTATTTAGTGACCCATGGATGGGCATCATCCTATTTGGCAGATAGAAAGGAGCGCCAAAGAGATCCACAAGGTGCAAAATTTTATAGGCAGAAGGGAGCAGGAATAGGGAAGTTTTTTAGGCAGAATGTTGATTGGTTATTGCCAGGTTACTTATCTTATAGGCGGTGGCAGGAGGTTTATCAGCCAGATTAACTAATGCCAGTCAAGCAGTTCATGATTCACTGGTTTAAGATTCCATTTCTGTGAGAGTGAAAACTGTACCTAAATTCCACTTTCATGATGTGGGGATTAGCATAAGTTTCTCCATTTTGCCCCTGTTGTCCTATCCTTAGCACAGTTTTGAAAAAGATCACCTCACCCATTCTTCACTTTTCTAAATAGCTAACATTTTCATAAATCAAGTGTCCAAATATGTAAGGGTCTGCTTCTAGACTTGTGAGTATATTGTAGAAATTATTTACTTTATGCCTCAGATCAACAGGACTGTGTGTGTGTGTGTGTGTGTGTGTGTGTATGTGTATATGTACTAGCGAATGAGCTGTCACTCAAGTCAGGATTTATGTATTGAGTATCCTTATATGTTACTGGATCCCGTGGCTTCATGGAAAATACTGTTGCAGTAGACCTTGTGTTAAATGTACTTATACTTCTAGTTAAAACTTGTACTTACTTAAAAAATGGGATATTCTGGCAGAGGATGTTCAGAAAGTCAGTAAAACCAAATCTGATCTTTTTACCATGTTACCTTTATGCCAATTACAGAGCTTTGCCTGTTGAATTAAATTTTCAAGTGAAAAACCCTGGCCTCCTGGAGATAGCAAATTACTGGCTGTTTGGGTTTAAAATCACAACACAAGATAACTTTGTTTCTTTCCTAGAAATTAAAAAGGAACTTGTTTACCCCCTTACTTGGCTGCTGGTAGCCAGTCATGTGCAATAGATTGATTTCTTTCCACAGCTAGCTTATAGGCAACCTATGCTTCTGTCTCCGAAATGTAAGTATTACACTTCCTAAAATATGAGCATTGGAATCACTGATGATATTAAAATTATTTTGATGTGCATTAATTGAAAACCTTTGGGAAAGATCACAACTAAATTCTAGTCACACAGTATATTTTTCCAACAGTTTACATGCTGGATTTATATCAAGCTGAGAGGATCTCAGGCATCTTGTCAAAGTGATAGGATATTAAAGTTAGAAGGGACATTTCCAGCCAAAGCTGAAAATCCTTTCTATATCATTTTGCACAGATGGTTGTATAGCTGAGCCTGAGTGTCTCTAATGGATAATGAGGAGCCATCTTTAAATTTTTTTTTTTAGTGACACTACCTTGCCATCATCTTAGGAGGGTTTGCTGTCAGGACTCCAATCATCTAATTTATAGTGAAGCAGTGTTTCTTTAAGAAGAAGAGAAAGCATTTGAATTCACAACAGTAAAATAAAACAGAAATTTAGAATCTCTCTCATAAAAGGTGTGGATAATACCTTGACAATTTATTTTTATCTAGACTCATATAAGCCTACATATTAATATATAGGGAAAATTGTTCTTTGGGAAATTTATCAGTGATTTAAGTGATAAACAACTGAAAGAGAAAAACACGATGAGTAATGCACAGTACACATGTTGACTTCATCATGTGATATTAGATAAGTCACTTTAAATTTAGCTCAATGACAAATAGAACCATAAAGCAGCCACTTTATTCACTAAGTGGAGGATGTTCCCCATCAAAAATTCTGCTTACAGATTTCTGGTTGTGTTCTTTGTGGTCAAGTCCATGGACTTAACCTGCATCAGGTCCAAACCCCTAACCTGAAACCCAAAGGTGAGAGTTTGTACTTTGTGAGATCAATTTAATGAATCATGACCAGCATGAAAAAAGGAAGGATGCAAGTAAGAAAATAAAAAACAGAATTGAGTTAGAATATAATAACAATAATTAAAAACTCAGAGCATGGGAAGAGTATTGTTTCACAAACATTTGTTTCTGTCACGTGTGTACTGGGTTGCACTAAAATCTATTTGTTAATGTGGTTGCAGTCAGAGTTTGAAAAATACTCTCATTAGAGCCATCTCCACCAATTCTTGCTTCTAGTGTTTTAAATTCCAACTTTCTACTTCCTCCAAGGTGGATCTAGTGTTTCAGCCTTCACAAAGCCTCACCAGATCCTAGTGAATCTTTCTCAATATTTTTAATTTTTTTAAACTGAGGTAAAATTCACCTAACAAAATCAACCATTAACCATTTAAAAGTGTACAGTTCTGTGGCATTTAGTACATTCACATGGTTCTACAACTGTCACTTCTAACTAGTTCTAAGACATTTTCATCACTCCAAATCTCAGTCCATTTACCCTAGAGGAAGTTTTGAAATAATTTTCAGGCCTCAGGGAACCTCTGCATAAAAATGTTATCTCTAGTACATTAGCTTGATCCATGAATTGTAGATATAATGATCCAATGATAACTGCCTCTTTTGAGTAAACAGTAATAGTTTTCTTTATTTTTAAATTTATTTATATGTATTGTACATCATTGTTCATTTTTGTACAATGTTTGCTTTCTCCTCTCGTGTAGTTCCCTTAAAATTCCCACCACCAATTCACCCGTGCACCATCACCAGAGTTCCTTGTGTGCTGTTCCTGCCCTTGAGTTGGTCCCTCTCCCTCCCCCTCCCCTGCAGAATTTTATAGTTTTATATAGGTTTATAGTTGCCTGTTATTTTTGTTTTTTTTTTCCTGATCCCTTATTTGGTCCCCCTATATTCCTCCTATAAGTGAAACCATCTGATATTTTTATTTTTCCTTCTGACTTAGTTCACTGAGCATAATCCCTTCCAGCTCCTTATACATTACACCAGTGAGAATGGCACATATTAAAAAAAAAAAAAAAACCAGCAACAGCAAACGTTGGTAAAGATGTGGAGAAAAAGGAACCCTCCTACACTGCTGGTGGGAACGCAAACTGGTCCAACCACTATGGAAAACTGTGTGGAGGTTCCTCAAACTATTAAAAATGGAGCTACCATATGACCCAGCAATTCCACTCCTAGGGATCTACCCAAAGGACACAAAAACATTAATTCAAAAGGAAACCTGCACCCTTATGTTTATTGCAGCTCTATTTATAATAGGTCAGATATGGAAACAACCTAAATGCCCAAAAATAGATGACTGGATCAAGAAGTGGTATATATACACAATGGAATACTACTCAGCAATCAAAAAGATAAACTCATGCCACTCGCAGCAACTTGGATGGAGTAAACAGCAGTAGTTTTCTGTGGATTTGTTATTTTTGTGGCCCTCCCAATGAGGGTTCGGTTGCTTGGAAGTCAAGATATTTGAGACAACTAGTTTTCAGCCAGCAGATTTATTTAATACTTGAGTCTAGTAAGGCAAGCACTGGGGATAGCGCCAAAAAGAATTGCCACCCGGAGGAAGGTTTCCCTTTTAAGCCTACAGTGAGGCTGGAGGCGTGGGGAAGGGTGGTTTTCAGTGTCATCAGGCCGTGAACAGGAGGAGCCAGCTGGTGCCTGTGCACTTGCTCCATTGTGGCAGGTGTGACAGCCAGACTCCTACGCTAGGCAGGGAGGTTAGCGTGATAAGGGAGCTTTGGATCCCTTGGAATGGTTTTAGCAGCTCGCTTTATTTACCACTGTCGATATATTTTCATGTTTCAAAGAATATTAATTAAAATGAATTTAGAACCTTTACTCAAATCAACTGAGTGTACTTTTTGAAAATGTAAACCCCATCTTGATTTGAGTTATTTAGCAAAAATGTATTATGCTGCCTTAAGAATTTTAAAATGTATGAAAAGGAGAGAAAGGCAATCTAAGGTTAATTACCTATTTGTTTCTCAGGAAAAACTGGCCAAAAGTCCTTTTTAGTTTTAAATAGGGGAGAAAATTGCTCGTTTAATCCATATACCAGACCAGGGAGTTGTCTTGGAACTGGAGCTGGCTCACTCTGGTTTTTGTAGCAAGTTTGGATAACACAAAGAACATAAAGAATATATAGCAGAGAAAGTTTGGGGTCCTTGACTTTTGACCTGCCTGACCCCTGGTTACAATTTCTTCACCCAAGTCTGTGTAGTAACCCTTTCTCACAAGGTATCAACTTGAGTTCAAGGAGGAGCTTAGTAAAGGAAACTTCATATTTTTTTTCTTATTTTAAAATTTCTTTCCTAATTTCTCCCCTCTCCCCTTCTTTTGTTCTTTATCTAAGTAGGCCTAAAAGTCCTCTCATAGCTTTTACTATAGAGGGTGCTAGCAAGGTCTGGTATATGGATTAAACGAGCAATTTTCTCCCCTATTTAAAACTAAAAAGGACTTTTGGCCAGTTTTTCCTGAGAAACAAATAGGTAATTAACCTTAGATTGCCTTTCTCTCCTTTTCATACATTTTAAAATTCTTAAGGCAGCATAATACATTTTTGCTAAATAACTTAAGTCAAGATGGGGTTTACATTTTCAAAAAGTACACAGTTGATTTGAGTAAAGGTTCTAAATTCATTTTAATTAATATTCTTTGAAACATGAAAATATATCGACAGTGGTAAATAAAGCGAGCTGCTAAAACCATTCGCAAAAGCAATATGAATAAGTCTAAGACACAATTTTATATGTAACTTTAAAGTGAAATTTTTTAACTGACTGATATGATCAGCTACAAAATTATAAAGTATACAATTTACCTGTTCAATGTAAAACCTATGCTTGTGTTTTGCCACATAAATACTCAATTCTGGGTCAAATTTGAGATAAACAAATATACATTTCATTTAGTGGAACTGAAAGGTTGTTAATATTCCTTCTGATACCTCTTAAGCAAGAAAAGCCTTTCTTAGACATGAGAGGTTGAAAGCTTCAGTAAAATGGTGATTGCTTTCCTGTGAACAGCAGATAACTGACTTTCACATCAATTTGGAACTGGCCATAGGGATATGTCTAATTTTCTAAGAATTTGCCAAACTACTCCGAAGTGCCTATATCCTTTTGCATTTCCACAGGCAGTGGCTGAAAGTTCCTGTCACTCTGGATGGTTGAGAGCAGTTGGCATTGTTTGAGATTTTAGCCTTTCTAGTAGGTATATGGAGGTATCTCCCTTTTTTTAAAAAAAAAATTCTCTATTGGTTAATGATGCTGATCATCTTTTTATGTACTTATTTGCCATTTTTATAATTACTTTGGTGAAATGTTTGTAATTTTACCCATCTTCAACTGTGTTTTCTTTACTGCTGAGTTTTCGGAATATTTTATATATTCTGACTACAAATATGTGATTTGTAAGTATTATTCTCCCAGTCTCTGGGTTGAATTTTTATTTTCTTAAAACAAAGCTAGAAAATATGTGTGCACTTTTTTTATTGAAGTAACATTTGTTTACAGCATTATGTATGTTTTAGGGGTACAGATTCACACCACTTCAAAATATGTGTTACCACACAAGGTCCACCACCAAAGCACTAACAATTGGGCCCCTCTCCCCTTTGCACACCCCTTGTAATCTCAGTTTTGCAGTCAGATTTCAAGGGTTTGTTTTTGTCTCTTTCTTTGCTTTGCTTATTTATATTCCACATGTCAGTGAAATCATCCCCTATTTGTCTTTCTCCTTCTGACTTATTTCACTTTACATAATCCCCTCCAGTTCCATCTATGTTTTCACAAAAGGCAAGATTTTGTAATTTGCAGGTAGTATTCCATTGTGTATATAGACCACGTCTTTCTGATGCACTCATCTCTATTTGGGCACTGAGGTTGTTTCCATCTCTTGGCTATTGTAAATTGTGCTGCAGTGAACATAGAAGTACATAGATCTTTTTGAATCAGTGTTTTCGTATTCCTCAGATAGATATCTAGGAGTGGAATTGCTGGCTCCTATGATAGATCTATTTTTAATATTTTGAGGAACCTCCATGCTGTTTTCCATCGGGGCTGGACCAGCCTGCGTTGCCACCCACAGTGTATCAGGGCTCCTTTCTCTCCCCACCCTCGCTAGCACTTGTTTCTGGCCTTTTTGATATGGGGCATTCTCCTGTGTGTCAGGTGGAATTTCATTGTGCTTTTGATGTGCATTTCTCTGATGATAAGTGATGATGAGCATTTTTTCATGTGCTTGTTGGCCATCCATATTTCTTATTTTTAAAAATAGCTTTATTGGGATTTAATTATTATACCATACAATTCACTCGTTTAAAGTTATACAGTTCACTGGTTTTTGGTATGTTCACAAGAGTGTGCAACCAGCATGACTGTTTAGTTTTGGAAGATTTTCATTATCCCTGAAAGAAACCACATACCCCTTAGACACAATCCCAACCTATCCCTAACCCCCACCTTCCCCAGCCAGTCCCTGGAAATCACTAATCTACTTTCAGTGCTGGGTAGTTTCGCCAAAAATACCCTTGCCGTATAATTTATTGGTTGTAAGGCAAATTTGCCCTAAAAGCGAAAAGAATGAGAAAGAAAGAGGGACAGTTAAAAAGATACATGGAACATGAAAAATTAATAAAATTTAAAAAAATTTGAACACATTAAAAATGTGTATAGATTCATGGCAATACTGTGGAAAGAATTGTTTTTTATTCCTCTCAAATTTTATTGATTTGCTGCTCCTTTACATAACTATATAGTTTGGGGGATACAACTTCACACCTCCATATGTGCACATGCCTGACTCACCCTCCATCCGCAGCTTGGTGCTGAAGTCCTACCCTCTTCCCTCCCCTATCCTTTCCCCCATCCTCCTCACCTCTCTAGAAACTGGTATATTTTTCCACAGAATCTTAAGAATTATTCTTGTTTTACCAGTTTGTTTTCTTTGGTTATTTATATTCTGCAAATGAGTGAAACCATCTGGTAACTGTCTTTCAGTTTCTGACTTATTTTACTTAACATGATCACCTCAAGATCTAACCATTTGTTTCAAAAGACACGTTTCATCTTTTTTAATAACTAAGTGGTATTCCATTGAGTATATATACCCTCATTTCATTATCCAGCTTGTCTATTGGTGGGCATTTAGGTTGGCTTCATCACTGGGCTATGAACATAAATCTTTTCGTATTAGTGTTTTCATATTCTTTAGATAAATACCTGGAAGTGGTCTTGCTGGATTATATGGTATTTCAATTTTCAGCTTTTAAAGTTTTTTTCTCCACATTTCACCAAGACTCTTGTCTCCGTTCTTTTTGATATGGGTCATTCTCACAGGGGGTGAGGTGGGATCTCATTGTGGTTTTGATTTTCATTTATGTTATAATAAGTGATGTTGAACATTTTTTTCATGTGCCTGTAGTCCATCTGTATGTCTTCTTTTTAAAAGGGTTTATTTAAGTCTTTTTCCCAAGTCCCCATTTTAGATTCGGTTGCTTGGTTTTTCTTGTTGTTGTTAAGTTGTATGAATCCTTTACATATTTTGGAAATTAATCCTTAGTCAGACATGGGATGTACAGCTATCGTCTCCCAGACCATAGGTTGCCTTTTTGGTTTTATCATTGTTTTTCTTTCACGGAATGAAAGCTTTTTACTTTGATGTAGTCCCATTTATTAATTTTTGCTTTTGTTTCCCTTGTCAGTGGAGTTGAGCCCCCAAATACAACTCTGAGGTTGATGTCCAGGAGCCTATCTCCTATGCTTTCTTTTATGTAATTTATGTTTTCAGGCCTTACAGCCAAGTCTTGAATCCATTTTGAATTAAATTTTTGTGCATTGGATTAAACAATGATCTAGTTTCATTTTCCTGCAGTCCAAGTTTCTCAGCACCATTTGTTAGAGAGGCTTTACTTTCTCCATTGTATATTCATGGCTCCTTTGTCAAAGATTAACTGTATTTGTGCAGCTTTATTTCTGAGCTCTCTATTATTATCCATTCATCTGTGTTTCTGTTTTTTCTGTACTACCATACCATTTTGGCTATCATATAGTTTGAAGTCAGGAGGGTGCTTTACCACCATTTTTCTTTTCTCTCAGGGTTGCTTTGGCTTTTCAGGGCCATTTTTGTGGTGCCATACAGATTTTAGAATTGTTTGTTCTATTTTCTTGAAGAATGTCTTTGGGATTTTGATAGGTATTGTGTTGAATCTAGAAATTGCTTTAGGTGATATGGTCATGTTAACAATGTGATTTTTTGTGTAAGATTTATTTATTTATGCATACAAGAGCTGGGGTGTAGGCCAGAGGTGTGGGGATGGTGAGAGGATTCACCAGAGACAGAGTGGGGAGCAGAACAGACAGATTGACTGAAATACACTGTTGAGGGGAGCAGCAGGAGAGGCAGGAGAGGTCTGCTGTGCCATGTGGGTTAGCTCCCTGACCGGGGATCAAACTCTTGCTGCAGTGGCTGCGGACAGCTGCATAGTCTGAGACTTAACCCCTTGCACTACCAGGGAGGCCCCAACAATGTGAATTTTTGCAATCCACGAACGAACGATATCTTTCCACTTCTTTGTGTCTTACTTCTTTTGATAGTTTTCAGTATACAGGCTCTTCACCCCTTTAAGTTTATTCTCAGGTATTTGATCCTTTTTAATGTGAATATAAATGGGGTTTCTTAATTTCTCTTTCCCCTAACCCATTGTTTGTATTTAAAAACAACAGATATTTATGTATTGGTTTTGTATCCTGCCACTTTGCTATATTTATTTACATCTGGTAGTTGTTTGATAGTCTTTTGGATTTTCTATGTATATTGTTACGTCATCTGTGAAAAGTGATAGTTTCACTTATTCAATTTGGACTCCCTTTATGCTGTTTTCTTGCCTAATTTCTGTCTAGGATTTTCAGTACTATGTTGAACAGTGGGTTAGGGTGAACAACCTTGTCTTTTTCCCTATCTTTGAGGAAATGCTTTCAGGTTTTCACCACTGAATATGATATTAGCTTGGGTTTGTCATATGTGGCCTTTATTATGTTGAGATATGTTCCTTTTATTCCTAATTTATTGAGAGTTTTTATCATTAATGGGTGTTGAATATTGTCAAATGCTTTTGCAGCATCTATTGAAATGATCATGTGATTTTTATCTTTTGATGTGGTGAATGATATTTGATTGATTTGCATATGTTCAATCAACCTTGTACCCCTGAATGAATCCCATTTGGTCATGGTGGATGATTCTCTTATTTATTGCGGGATTGAATTTGCCAAGACTTTGTTGAAGATTTTTGTATCCATTTTTATTAAAGCTATCAGTCTGTAAGCTCTGTGTGTGTGTGTGTACACACTACTATATGTTTTGGGGATCAAGGTAATGTTAGCCTCGTGAAATCTGTTTGGGAGCTTTCCCCCTCTTCAATTAATTGGAACAGTTTAAGAAGAATAGGTAGCATTTCTTTGAAAGTTTTGTAGAATTCAGTAGTAAGGTCATCTGGTCCTAGCCTTTTTTTTGGGGGGGGGAAACTTTTTATTACTGTTTTGATTTCCTTGCTTGTAATTGATCTATTCAGATTTTCTGTTTCCTCCTGATTAAATCTTGAAAGGTTGTATGAATTTAAGAATTTGCCATTTCTTCTAGATTATCCAGTTTGTTGCATAAATATGTTTATAGTAGTCTCTTGCGATCCTGGGTACTTCTGAGTTATCTGTTGTAACTTCTCCATTCTCATATCTGATTTTATTTATTAGTGTTTTCTCTTTTTTTTTCCTTAATAAACCTAGCTAAATAAATGCTTGTTAATTTTACTTATATTTAAAAAAAAACAGCTCTTGGTTTTACTGATCCTTTTTATTGTCTTTTTTATTTCTAATTTGTTTATTTCCACTCTAATTTTTGTTATTTCCTTCCTCCTACTTACTTTTGGTTTCATTTGTTCTATTTTTCTAGTTCCTTGCAAATATGTATATTTTAAAGCTAAAATATAACATGAATTCAAACTGATTTTGCAATACAAATTGAGGGCTATAGGACTTTTATTTAACTTGATTCTGTGCTTATCTTTTACTTAATTTGAAATTTCTTTGTATGTTAATATAATTACTTGCTTTATCCTACCCTCAATAATAATATACCAACATAATAGTTTTAATTAATAATAATATTTCTAACAAATTTGTGTTTTAAAAATAATTTACACTAAAAAAAATACGAGTCCTTGTAAAACTTTTTCTTTTTAGAATATATCCCAGTAGGAATGTACAGTCACATTATTGGGTTTTAATTAAATTTCATTTAGATTATTCCTGACAGTATTGTTAAGTCACCAATTCAATACCCAGTTATGTTCATTTGCTTCATTTTGCTTTTTTGATTTTTAATGTAAGAATTTTTATTTTATTAGAATATTAAAACAAAGTATTTATGTGGTTTAAAAGTCAAGTTTATAAAGTGAGGAGCATTTAGAGAAGACTAGCTTTTATCCCTGTCCCTTCAATCTTCTTTCCTCCTATCCTCTCTCCCTAAGTAATTGAAACACAGCAAGCCTATTGTTTAGTTTTGGGTTATTCTCCCTTTTTTTTTTTGTTTCTTCTTTAATGAAAAAAAATTTAATTGAAGTACATTGGATTATAACATTACAGAGGTTTCAGGTCTGCATCACAATAAATCAGTATCTGTATATAGTACATTATGTTCACCACTGAAAGTCTAATTCTATCCACCATACAATTGGCCCCTTTTACCCAATTTACTTACTCTCCCTTTCCCCCTTGTGGTGCTATCTAATTTGATCTTTCAATTTAAAAGTTTATTTTTGCTTTTATTTGACAAATCATTTTGTTTATGTACCGCATGGGTGAAGTCATGTGGTTTTTGTCTTTCTCCACCTGACTTTTTCACTAGGCATAATACCTCCTTGGTCTATCCATCTTGTTGCAGATGGCAGGATTTCATCTTTTTGATGTCTGAATAGTTTTCCATTGTGTATATATACTGAGGATTTTAGCTTTTAAAACAACATTGCTTAAATATATTCACATGGTCTCATATTAAATAAAGGGTAGCATACTTTACATATTCTTTTATCCTTTTAATAGTGTATCTTGCTACATAGTAGTATTTAGAGCTTTTCTCATTCCAGTGGAATGCATATTCCATTTACAGCTATATAGTACTCCATTGTGTACACCATACACCATAGTTTTTTCAAGCCATCCTCTGTTGATGTACAGTTGCTTTACTTTTAGTCTTTCTCTATTACAAATAATGCTACAAAAAATGCCCAAAATTGTGCTTAAGAAGATATCATCAAAACAAGTGAAAAGAGAACCTATAGTATAGTAAAAAATATTTACAAAACCTGTATCTGAAGAGTGACTATATCCAGTGTATATAAAGCACCCAAAAACTTAGCAATAAAAAGATAATATAATTTTAAGATGAGCAAAGGATCTAAATAGACATTTCCCCAAAGAAACTATACAGATAGCCAATAGAAACATGAGAAGGATGCTCAACATCATTAGTCTTTAAAGAAAAGCAAATTAAAATCATAATGAGATATTTCGTTAGGTATATCTGCCAACTCCTTTCTTTGACTAGCGTACGAAAGAATGAAGTACTGATACATGCTACAAGATGGATGAATCTCAAAAACACTATAGAACAAACAGTATGCAAAAGATCATATATTGTATGATCTCATATCCCATTTATATAAAATGTACAGAACAGGCAAATCTATAGAGATGAAATAGATTAGTGGTTGTCTAGACCTGTTTGGGGGTAGGAAGGAAATGGAGAATGACTGCCCATGGGTATGGGGAATCTTGTTGAGATGATTAAGCATTTTAAAAGTAGATTATGGTTATACAACTTTGTAACTACAGTGAACTACACTGAATTGTTTATTTTAAATGGGTAAACTTTATGACATATAAATTATATCTCAATAAAACTATTAAAAATTCCACAAAGAAACAAAGGAGTTGGCAGTGGGGAGTTGCTGGGTAGACAAAACAATAGATGTCTACTATGCCAGATGACAGGATGGTTTGATTTAAAGTATTCAGTTGCTTGTTCCTAGGAACCATTGAAATATCCTTGAAATCACATTATTTCAGACTAAGTCACTTCTTAGAGCTGCCATTCAGCATTTGGAAATGACATAATATTCTATTGCTATTTCTAAATGTTTATTTGGAGTTCAGAGATTAGAGTCACTTTTCAGGGATCAAACACCCAACATTGGTCACTTTTGCATTCTGTCCTGAACTTTATAACTGTGTCACTTAGGATACTTTTGGTTTTAAGTAACACAGCACCTGACTAACCATGACTTAATTATTTCATGTCATAAGAATTGTAGAGGTGTGGCATTTTCAGATTTAGGTAGTGGTTGATAATGTCATAAAAGCCTCAGGATCATTTTTTCTCTCCTCTGTACCATCTTCAGAGTGTTGACCTTTTTTTCCTTGGACTTGTGACTTCATGGTTGTAAGATGGTTGCCTCAGTTCCAGTCATCTAAACTTCTCATAACCATGTTGAAACCAGGCAGGAATGAGGAGGGAAAAACTGTGTGTGTGTGTGTGTGTGTGTGTGTGTGTGTGTGTGTGTGTGTAGTATCTATATTTATCTCTATACACACACATATACACACTTTAAAAAGTGTTTCTGTAAAAATCTTTGTGTTTTTTAATTATACAAGTATCACATGAGTATATCATCAGTGTAAAAGGTTCAAACAATGCTATTCTTTATTTTTTTCAACAATCTTATTTGTTCCTAATGAAAACAAACCTAATATTCCAGTTAAACCAATATGGTCAGTGTCTGTTCTTTGAATGTATTTTGGGCTTTTACACTCATTTATTGCCCTCTTCCCTGACAGCATTCTCTTACCGTTTCCTCTTCCCATTCCAGAACCTAGCATTCCCTCAAAACTGGGCTCTCACCCCTGTCCTCATTAAAGTCTTCCCGCATCATTGCAGCAGAAACCATCTCTCTTGTCTACATAACTCTGGACACTCATATTGTCCAGACCACTCGTGCTGTCTTGTTTCCTGTATTGCGTTTTGTGTTCTTTATGTGTGATTGTGGCATTTCTGACAGAGAAACTGTGTTTGATTGCTCTTTGAGTTACCCTCCGTGCTGTCGGGGCCTTCCTTACCTTGGAGAGAGGCTTTAATATGTGCCTGTCAATTGACTACCCATCGCAACCCATGTCTGAAAACTGGACAGGGATAAACACAGCTTGGGAGAATCATCTCTGGAATTAGCTTCTTGCTTATGTCTCTCACTACTGTGGAACAAAATAATTCCTATTTTAGCAACAGCGAATATAAAGAAGGGAGAAAGTCATTTGCTCTTGTGTTTTAAATAGGTCATAAGCCTCTCAGGATGCATGGCTTACACAAGACATCCAGGATAGCATGAAGATGCCACTGTGCGAGTTGTGACTCAAAGCCTCTCTGTGGCCTGTTGTGCCATGCTGAGGGACATTTCTCTCAACTTGTTGGTATCAAGTTTGACTTTTTCTGGAAGCAGCAGATTTTTCTCTGAGTTTTCATGAGGCAGGACCCCTTAGGAGACCAGTATCCCAACAACACAATTCCAGATGCACAACAGTGCAAATATGAAGGGATTTCTTTATCTGAGTTTATCCTGTTCCTACAGGTGTAGAAAGGGAAGAGCCAACTTTTGGCGGGTGGAAGTCCCCAAAGCAAAGGGAATGAGAGGTGGACATTCTCACTCCCTCATTAGCCAGCCCCCAGTGTGCCCTCATTCCGTCTAGCAAATCCACTGTAACGAAGTGACCGGCTTGGCTAGTCCCAGGTCAAACAACTTGTTTGCCTTGCTAACCAGTGGTTGGCTTCCCACAGGAGGGAATGGTCACAGCTGCTAGGGTTTGGTGGGAGGTCAGGTCAATTCACACGGCTTAATGGTTAATTGCACTGCCTTTACCAAAGCTTTTCTCCTTCACATGAGTATGGCAAATTGAAATATGCTGGCCTGCCAGACTGGAACAGATGTTTATCATTTATAGAACCATTTCCATCTCATTTCTGTGAGTTATACCATTTATAACTCATCTGTGTTCAAATTCATATTTAATACCAATGAAACTTCTGCCGCTGACCAAGGAAGTCGAACCTTCGTTGTCTGGTTTTTGTTCGTTGGCATTAAATTGAGATAATTCACATGCAGTTATAAGAAATAATATGGAGAGATCCTGTGTACCCTTTACTCAGTTTCCTATCGAAAGCATTTATGGCTTTTGGCTAAAAAGCTTCATGGCTTTTTGGCTAAAATCAAGTGGAATCTTTTAGCAAAATTATATTACAATAGTATACCCAGGGGGTGACATAATATATGCCGCTGATTTTATTGAAACTTCCCCAGTTTTGCTTCTGTTCATTGTGAGTGTGGTCACAATGTACATGCATGACATGTACAGGTTCTTATCCCCACCAAGACAATGAAGACACGAAGCACTTCTGCCATCTCAACAATCCCTCCTATTGTGCTTTCAGAACCAAACTCCTCCTTCCCATCACCCATACACCTCTAACTCCTGGCAACCACTTATGTGTTCTCCATTTCTAAAATTTTACTACTTCAAAAATGTTACATAAATGGAATCATGAAGTTTGTTTCTCTTGGGATTTCCCCCCCCCCACTTGGCACAGTTCCCTGGAGATTTATCTAGGTTGTTGCATGTATCAACTCCTCATTCACTTTTATTGCTGAGTAGCATTTTATGTACGTGCCAAACTTTTTTTTAACTGTTTACGAGCAGAAAGACTTCTTTGGGCTATTATGAATAAAGTTACTATGAACATTCATGTACAGGTTTTGTGTGGACATGTGTTTTCACTTTCTGAGATAAGCACTCAAGAGAGCAATTGCTGGATCATATGATAATTGCATGTTTAGTTTTATTAAAAACTCCAAACAAGGGCCTCCCTGGTGGCACAGCAATTCAAGTCCCAGCGCTACCAAGCTATCAGCATCCACTGCAGCATGAGTTCGAGCCCTGGCCTGGGAGCTGACCCACATGGCGCAGCAGACCTCTCCTGTCTTGCCCCCTCAGCAGTGTACTTCAGTAGATCCACCTGTTTTGCTCCCCACTCTGTCTCTGGTGAATCCTCTCACCCCTCCCTCCACACCTCTGGCCTACACCCTGGTTCTTATATGCATAAATAAATAAAAATAAATCTTTTTTAAAAAAACCCTCAGAACCAAACTGTTTTTGAGCGTGAATATACCATTTTACATTCCTAGCTGCAGTGAGCCAGTTTCTCCACGTCCTTCTTAGCATTTAGTGTTGTCACTTTTTTTTTATTTTGGCCTTCTGATAAGTGTGCTGTGATCTTGTGGGTGTAGGTGGCATTTCTCTGATGGCTAATGCATATCTTTTCATGTGCTGATTTGCTATTACTATAACTGTCTTGATGATGTTTATGTCTTTTGCCCATTTCTAATTGGATTCTATCTATTCTGCTGAGTTTTCAGAATTCTTTTTGTTCTAGATACTAGCCCTTTGCCTAAAATATAATTTGCACATATTTTCTCCCATTCTGTAATTTGTCTTTTAATTCTATTAGCTGTCTTTTGCAGAGCAAAAAAAATCATAATTTTGATGAGGTCCAATTTGTCAAATTTTTCTTTTATGGACTGGGCTTTTGGTGTCAAGTCTAAGAACAATCTATCCAGTCTTAAATCCTAAAGATTTTCTACTATGTTTTTACCTAAAATTTTTATAGTTTGATGCTTTATATTTTTAAGTCTGTGATCGATTTTGAGTTTAATTTTTGAATAAGTGTGAAATTCAGGTCATGAATCATTTTATTTTGAGTAGATGTATGTCCAATTATTCCAGCACCATTTGTTAAAACCGCTATTCTTCCTCCATTGAATTGCTTTTGCACCTTTGTAAAAAATCATTTGAATATCTTTGTGTGGGTTTCTTCCTGTGTTCTCTATTTTGTTCCATTGATCTATGTGTTTACCCCTCTGCCAATGCCACAGTTTTTAATTTTTGTAATATAGTAAACCTTATTATCAGATATAATGCTTCCTCCCACTTCTTTGTCAAGATTCTTCTTTGTCTAGGGCTTTAGAATTTTAGAACAAGCTGATCTATGTTTACAAATAACTTTTCTGGGATTTTGCTAGAAATTGCATTGAACCCTCTAGATGAATACAGAAAGAATTGGCATCTTTACTGTGAGATGTCTTTCATTCACGAGCAAGATCTGTCTCTCCATTTCTTTGGGTCATCTTTTATTTTTTATCAACATTTTGTAATTTTCAGCTTACCAATCTTGTACATGTTTTTTTTTTTAATCTCATTTTCTTTGAAGTGATTGTGAGTAACCTAGTGCTTTTGCTTTGTACCCGTTTAAGCTTGTCAATAACCAAGATTGTGGCTGGACATGTCCTTGCGATTTGCATTATGATTACAAGAGGCCCTTCAGCAATAGCCATAATGAAACTTTGGGAAAAATAGAGGTTTATCATTTATAACACCTGCAAGTTTCACAGCACACCTGGGCCACACACTGAGGTTACAAGTGTGGGGGTGGGGAGGGCGGGGTAGAGAGGGAGAGAGAAAAGTGGAACTCTTGCACACAGGCCTGATGTTGTCCTGCTTTTATTGGGGTCAAAGGTGGGAGGGGTCTAGGGTTTCATTAGCTCACTCTTTATTGTTGAATTTAAAACTAAAAAGCAGGAGTTTAAAGCAGGAAGAGAGATTAAGAAAAAGAACATTGAACAATTGTAAGTGGCTCCAATTGGTCAGCTATTTAAGTCAACCAGGATCTATTAAAAAAAGGGGGCCTCAGTGCAGGGGGCAACCAGGTTCTTAAGTGGCTGGCAGTATTAGCCCTCTTTGAAGTAGATGCCTCAAGCATCAAAATTTGTCAGTCACTTGCATTACAAAAAGAAAAGCTGTCAGGGCTTCCACTGGTTTTAAATTTCATTTTTGCATGTTGATTGTTAGTATATAGAAGTGTGATTGACTTTTGTGTTTTGCTCTTACATCCTATGACCCTGCTGAACAAAATTACTAGTCTTAGGATTTTTTTGGCTATATTCTATGGGAGTTTTTTTCTGCATAGACAATCTTGTCATCTACAAATATTGTTATATTCTTTCCTTTCTAATCTGTATGCCTCTTACTAATTTTTCTTGCCTTATTGCTGCAAGTAGAAATTCTAATAATATGTTGAGTAAGAGTGATGAAAACAGACATTGTTGCCTTATTCCTGATCGTGGGGGGGAAGAACATTTAGTTTATTAAGTATAATGTTAAGTGTAGGTAGATGCTCTTTATCATGTAATTCCCCTCTATTTCCATCTTGTTGAGAGTCTTTATAATGAATAGGTGTTGTCAATGGATTTTTTTCAAATGATTTTTCCTGTATCAAGTGATATGATTATTTGAGTTTTCTTCTTTACTTGGTGATATGGTAGATTACATTGATATTTTTTAATGTTAAGTAAATTGTACTTGGTAAACTGTAAAATTCTTTTTATATATTGCTGGAATCAATTTGCTGATATGTGAAGAGAATTTTTACGTTTATCATCATGAGAGATAGTGGTCTGTAGTTTTCCTTTTTGAACTGTTTTATCTGATTTTGATATCAAGATTACAATGTCCCAATAAAATGAGTTGGGAAGAGTTTCCTACTTCTCTCACTTCCTGGAAGAGATTGCATAAAATTAGTGTTAGTTCTTGTTTAAATATTTCATAGAACTCTCTAGTAAAGTCAGGTGGGCATGGGGGTTTTACTTTGGTTTTTTATTAAAAATTCAGTTTCTTTAAAGGTTATGGGACTATTCACATTATTTCATCTTTGTTGTGTTTTGGTTATTTGTGGTTTGGAACTTTTCTCCACTTTTTTCTATTTCGCAAATTTATGTGTGTAAAATTGGTCAAAGTGTTCCCTCATCATTTTTTAAATGGCTGTGGATATAGAACTGTGTTGTATTTCTATTTTCATACAGTTATTTTTTTAATTTATTTTGAGATTTTCTCTTTGATTCATAGACTATAAGAGAAGCATGTTTAATTCCAAGTATTCAGAGATTTTCTTGTTATCTTTCTGTTATGATTTTCAGTTCAATTCCATTGTCATCAGAGAATATACTCTGTATGTATGGTTTCAATTCTTTCATATTTGTTGATGTTTCTTTTATGGTACAGAGTGTGATCTGTCTTGGTAAATGTTCCATGCACACTTAAAAAGTGTAAGTATTCTGCTATTGTTGGGTGAAGTGTTGTATATCTGTTAATTAGGTTCTGTTGATTGCCTGTGTTGGTTGCTGAGGCTATTCCAACTATAATTAGTGGATTTGTCTATTTCTCCTTTCAGTTCTATCCATTTTGCTTCATATATTTTGAGGGTCTGTTGTTTGGTGCATATGCATTTGTTTATTTCATTTCCTGGCAGATTTACTGTTTCATCATTATCTCCTTGTATAGTTTTCATAGTGGTGGTTCTGGATATTGCAATGTCCTTGTCATAATGTATACGACTTCTGTAGACCATCATCTCTTGCTATCAGTGTTTTACCACTTTCAGTGAAGTATGGGAACCTCACTTCCATTTAGGTCCCTATAACATTCCCACTTTTAAATATTATCACGAGTATCAGATTGTGTTATAATTTTTATTTCAATCTTTGCCCCCATGGGAGCAGGAACTGTTGATGCAGATGCTTATATTCTAGTCCTAAAACACTCAGCACAACTGTACAATTACCACTACCCCTGAGCTTGCATCATCCATTGTCCCCTCAGCTACGTGACAAGGCTGTCTCTGTCCCTAACAGTCTTTAGCAGTTCACCAAGTATAGTTAAAAGCTGTGCTGCCCTGCTATCTCACTCCTGTTTTCTGAACTGGGAGTTTTGAGTCCACAGGTGTTACCATGAGTGGCCCATGGTCCCTAAAGCCTATAGGCTCTTTGCTGGAGGGGTGAGTCAGATAGATGATGTGACTGTTGTAGCAAACCCCCACTTTATGATACTAATCCATTGTGCAGATATGATCAAATAGTAAAAACAATGTAATGTGAACCAATAGTATACTGACATTATGTAATTTGTTCTAAGAGGGCATAATTTGAAATTTAGAGCACATAGCTAAGGTTATATAAGACTGTGATTTATACTATTAGACAAAAATACTGAGAATTTCATTTTTATTGACATTAAAAGGATGAAATTATAAAGTAACTTAAATTGGAAAAGGTTATTTTAAGATCACTTAGAGTTTCTAATGGAGTGGGTAGACAAAACCAAATTCTCATGCCAATCCACTAACTTTTACACCATCGCTGTGCTTTTTTTATAATTTCTTGATTCAATTTAATGAAAATTTTTCTTTTACTATGCTTTTTAGGATCCATGGGTACATTTTAGCACAACATTTTCATTTAATTTACAATAACCACTTGTATGAAAGAATACATAAGGACTAAAAAACAAAACATTTCTACATTAGATAAAACCATGGACCTATGTTACAAAAAATGGTCAAATTGAGAAATATGCTGTGATTGGCCCATACACTAACAGTTATTCAAGTACCCCACCCAGATAGCTTAGTTGGTGGCTATTGTAATATGAATATTAAATTGTAGAGTGGTTTATATTTTAATGGGAAGGACTCATCATAAAGTGCTTTGATGGCATGACTGATCATAAAGTAGGAGTCTACTTATTCTCTTGCAGGCATTGTTTTCTGATGCCACCTTCTTTGATTGTCAGCTTGTATCAGATGATGCTAAAGCCAGTGTAGGATTGCTAAACTTGTGTGTCACCAGGAATTCACTTCAGCCTACTTACTCTTCACGCACGCATTTATGAACCTCCATCCCATGAATAGCTCCCTGGTTTTACCCCAAAGTAGACTTTCTTCCATGATAGCCATAACTATCCATAAGGAAAGTACTGGTCCAGATCAGAAATTCCTGGTTTCTATCTCCAGATACATTGTCCATGTGCTACAACTCACAGTTGCCGTTAGTTTTTCTATTCCTGTAGTCTTATTGGTGGAACCAATTGTCTCTCTTTATAAATTCTAAAGTGAATCTGAACTATATCCTTATGTGAGTGAAGATGATAAATTTTACTAATATTTGTTGTGCTGAAAGTTTGAGAAGATACTTCTTTTTCTCAATGTAAGGAGAAAATTACTTTTTGGATCACTTACTAATCTTATTCTGTAAAAAAAATAGCACTAAGGTACAACTGTTAGAGACGTGAATGTATTAATTTATAATGTTTTCTATTGTAAGTAATGGAATACCTGACCAATTAAGGTTTAAACAAACAGGTACCCCCCCACCCCACCCCCACCCCCACCCCTGCCGCCGCTGCCCAAGCAGGAAGGCTGGAGGTATGTGGCTGCTGGCATCCATTTAAAGGCTCAACTTTGAGCTAGCATCTCTATAGTCTTCCCCTCCTTCCTTCTGTGGTCCTGTCATGGCTGCTACAGCTCCAGGCAGCCTGTGTACATTTTAAGGCAAGAAGAGGTGAACTAGGGGTAGCATCACTTGCATTTGTTCCTTGGCTTCAGAGGACAAAAACCTTTCCCAGAATCCTAGAACAGATTTCTGAAAAGGAGGCCAAGGAAACAAATGGAGTGTTTATACTTTTCTCATTTCTAAATGGAGACTGGCAAGAGAGAAGGAATTTGGGAATGGATGTCCTAATCAATTGCAGTGAGTCAGTGATTTTAACTGACTTTGGAGGGAGTTTTTAGAGTTCTTTTTATTGATTGGTGCTTTGAGTTGAATTATTTAGAGGAAAAAGATCAGTCTTCTGAGGAAAGATTGCATATCTCTTTAGAGCTTATTGATTTAAAGTTTTTCCACTCTACTGATTTAAATACATTATTAAATATATATAATGTATCATGTTGTTGTGTTGAGATGATGGCTAAGAATCATGAGAACACTTTTCTGGGTTAGATTTGGAAGAAAGAAATTACCTTAAAAATGTTTGAAGTTTTCTTTGGCATGGCTATTTTATTTTCATATTTGGGATTTCTTTTTGAGTGATTTAGCTTTATTAATAAGTAATGATAGCTTTTATGCTCTTATGGCCCCGAGCTCTAAGCTCCCACTGTACCCGAGGCAATTTTATTGTTTATTTTCTCTGGGATGTTCATAGTATCTGCTGAATGACTTCTTTTTCTCTATAAAAGCACAGAAAAGAAGAAAAAAGAAAATGAATTTTTAAAATACAGATGAGATGCAAGGAGAAAAAAACCTAGTAAACTAGTTCCAAATAGTTCGAAGTAAAGTGGTTCCAAACCTGATCAGACAGACATAGCTAACAGTGATGGTTTTATGAAATTCTATGTCTTATTTGCCATTAACCTCAACAAGTAGTTAGGAAAGTAAGTGTTGTTAATAAATATTGAAATATTAAATATTAACTGACTCTCTCCAATCTGTAAATTTCCAGTAACTGCTAGTGACTGTAAAGTGTTTCTCTTGCACTCTCTTCTAATACCTGCCCTGCTTTTAGGAATTTAGTATAGGTCTAATTATCTCATCTATTTCCTCCCTCCAAGTCTGGTGGTCATTTTCATTGTTATTTTTTGTCAAAGGCAAATGTACTAGTTCAACACTGATGACTTAGGTTAAGAGTAATAGTCTTCACCTTAAGAGGTCACAAACAGTATGAGGTCTAATGCTTAACGACTCGGGCATTGGATTTGCATTTTGTATTCACCACTTTAACTGAGTGACCTTGGATAAATTACTTAAATTCTTTGTGCCTCAGTATCACCATTTATAAAATGGGGATAATGACAGAGCGGAATGAGAGATTTGTTCAGAGAATGAAAACAATGTAATGTTGCTAAAGTACTTAGAACAGTACAGCATATGTTAGCTATTATGTCTACAGGAGTGATAGTCACATCTGTAAAGAGAGGCATCTGCCTCTCGGTGGCCTTAGTGAGCTGTCAGGTTCTTAGCAACCTCTCACTCTTCTTCCCTTTGTCAATTGGTTGTCAAGCATCTGGGTTTGGAGTGCAGCTTTGAAAAAACAAAGGGACCGATGTGCTGGAGCTGAGAAAGAGATATTATAAATGGCTCAACAATTTCTGATGCTCATGACTGTAGTCTGCTTGTCAGTTTTTGTTAGCTTTATGGTTTCTGTAGTAACCCTGACATCTGATTGATTATTCATTAATCAATATAAGCATGTGATAAAATTGCTCTTCCAATTTCTAGCAACAAGGGAAGGGTAGTAATATCAGCTGTAAATTTGATGTGAAACAGTAAGAAGAGTCTGGATTTGGATGCTGCTTTTCCAACAGTGGTGTCATAAGTGGGCTGGGAACTAGGGAGGAGCTCCCAACGAGCATTGGATCCGGAGCTAGTGTGTTTCTGACATTCTCACTTGCTGAGACATTTGCCTAATTTCTTTGAACTGAGACTGAGGACTGTTTCACTGTCACTAGGTCAGAGGGTAGGTTGACACACGTCCTAAGAGATCATAATGGCAAATTCTAAGTGTGTGTGTGTGTGTTTGTGTGTGTCAGGGGAACATTTGAAATAGATGCCCTATGGACTTTTATGTCATGCCAAAGAAACTCGCAGTCCAAACTAATTAGTTTCTAAGGAGTAGAATTTTGAATTGAAATTTCAAGCTAATACTCTAATATTGCAGAAATGGAATTGTGCATGCTATGCTTATAAAAATAACAGTAGAAAAGTAAAATTTGTATTACTGACCTTTAAAAAATATTTTTTTTGTTGGAATCTGTGTTGCCAAAAACATTCTTTTTAAGGATTAGGTCTGGCTGATTTTATTTTATTCAACAAAAGAATTAGAAATATAGAACAAATATCTAGCTAATATTCTTTAGGTAGAGAAATTTCTGCTCAATTTAGTGGGAACTTGATTGAATGGCCTTGTGAATTTTATGTTTTGTCGTTTATCATCAACTTTCATAGCATTGGTGGATTTTATTTTTAAAATAAAAAGGCTTTGTCATATTATATTTTTAGTCATTGTCACTAGCTAGACAAAAATGTGCTGACAAAAGTTCATAGGAGTGTTTGTGGGTTTGGGTGTGGGTGTGGGTGTGGGAAGCAGCAGCAGATACATTTACTCTGCTCCTTACTTCCTCCAGAGCATTCTCTTTCCCTTGCTGCTGTGGTGGTGACCAAGAAAGAAAGGCCTTTTTGAGGGCTCTTCAGGTTCAATCCATTGCTTCAATTTCCCTTAGAAATTTTAGGAATGGCAAAACCAGCTTTGTGCTGCAGTGATATGTGGGCTGAGCAGTCAGATGATGGAAGTACTTCACCCCCTTTTACTGCCTTTCCTCCTCTTCCCCAGCCCCCCATCCTTCCAAAGTGGAAGTAAGGTTGGTGTGGAACTTTTGAGTCGCCTTCTATTGTTCTTTCTTTCTTAACACATCTAAACATAACTGTTGGTTCTTGGTGTCCACTATAGAAGTGCTGTTCAAGGTGTGGTGTGTGTTTGTCTGTAACATCAGGGGTATTTAGAAATTTAAATAGCAGTTTGACTTTGCCATCACATCCAACGGTGTGATCAGTGGGCTTTAAAGTTCTCTCTTTTAAAGATTTGTTTATTTATGCATACAAGAACTGGGGTATAGGCCAGAGGCGTGGGGTGGTGAGAGGATTCACCAGAGACAGAGTGGGGAGCAGAACAGGCAGGTTTACTGAAATACACTGCTGAGGGGAGCAGTGGGCGAGACAGGAGAGATCTGCTGCGCCATGTGGGAAGCTCCCTGGCCGGGGGATCGAACTCATGCTGCAGTGGCTGCAGATAGCTTCATAGTGCTGAGACTTAACCCCTTGTGCCACCAGGGAGGCCCTAAAGTTCTTTTTTTTTTAATGTTTCAACTGCTTGTAATTCATTTTATTGTATGTTATAAAAGTTTCAGTCTGATATAATTTGGGTAGACAAAAAAACTTGCCCTTCATACAGTTTGAGGGTCTCTGTCCTCTAGAATGTGCCTTCCTTCTCATCCCCATTATCTCTCATGTAGGCCTTTCTCATCTTGTGCCTGCTCAAATGTACTAGCAGCTTGCCCAGTCTGCCTGCCTCTCTCTTCTCATTCTTTTTTTTCTAATACATATTTTTATTGTTGTTTATATCTTTTACATTTTGTATTCCCCTTGGGTAACCCACCACCAATTCACCTGTGATCCATCTCCATGGTCCCTTGTGTTCTTTTCTACTCCATTTTGTGCCCTTATCCTCCCCCTCCCCCCCAAGTGTCTCTTCTCATTCTAATCCATCATTTCAAAAATTTCAGGTGCAGAGCAGTAAATTAATTATATTCCTCCATTTCTCACACAGTATCAACAGTGATCTGGGCAAGTTCTCTATTTTGTTTTATGTATGTTTATTTCTCTTCATTTCTGATCCCTAATAATTCCCTCTTCACTTCAATAGGCTTCCATGCCAATATTTTTGATGTATATTCTCGAATGTCTGTGTCCTTGTCAAATATGAAGCACTGTCTTCTGTGTTTTTTAAATATGTAAATGATATTGTGTGCTATAGATATCATTTTTCACTCAACAGTATTTTTAAAGATCTGTCTGGGTTGCTTCGTGTATATCTGATGCTATGTATTAAATTGTATTTCCCCAATTTCATTTTGAAGCCCTACCCCTTCACCTCCCCCACCCCTGATGTGATCGTATTTGGACATGAGACCTTGGGTTGTAATTAGGTTTTAGATGAGGTCACGAGAGGGGAAACTCCCTGATGAGATTAGTATTATTGCCAGAGAGCTTGTGTTCTCTCTCTCTCTCTCTCTCTCTCTCTCTCTTTCTCTCTCTCACACACACACACACACACACACACTCTCTCTCTCTCTCACACACACACACACACTCTCTCTCTCTCTCTCACACACCCCTGCCCCCTTGCCCCCCCACACACTCTCTTACACCCCCCCACCCATGCACACACACTATTTGAGGACACAGTGAGAAGTCACAGTCTGAAAACCAAGAAGAGAACCTTTTTTTTAAAATGGCCAACTGAATTGGTCAGCACTTTTATCTTGGACTTCCCAGTATTTAGAACTGTGAGAAATAAACTGTCGTTTAAGTCACCCAGTGTGTGGGACTTTGTTACTGCAGCTTGAGCTAACATCTGGTATATTGCCTCTAAGCAGTGACATGAATATCTCCCATGATGGTTTTAGCCATTAAATCATATTTCTTAACCCTTCCATCAATGGTTAAGACATGTAGGTTGCCTCTAGCTTCCCCAAATACTATGACACTGCTCTTATATCTCCATTCATTGGCTACATGAGAGATTTTCTGATATGTATATCCAGGAATTAGATTTTTGAGTCATAGGGAATACACATCCTTAATTTAGTCAAGTAGTACCACATTGCTTCCCAGACGGACAGCTAACTCTCCCATCAGCAAAGCATTTCTGTTTCCTCACATCCTCTCCAACCTTTGACACTATCCAGCTTTCTAATTCTTGCCCTTCTGATGGCAATAAAATGGTTCTCAATCCTGCCAGAACATTCTCCCCCAAGATGGTATTTCATTATATTTCATCCTTGCTCGAGGCGTTGGAGATGAATATAGTATTTAAATTTGAGACTTTGCAAAATGTAAATCTCCTTACCTATTCTATTCTGTCTCACTCTCTTACTTCCAGACTTGAACTTGTCCCTTTTATTAGACTCACCCCTCCTTTGCTCCTGATCCCAGACACTGTTTCCTGAGCTGCAGTGCATCACTTGTAACCCTGCCCAGAACACACTAGCCTTTCCTCTCCTGTCTTAGTCATCCTGTTCCTCCATGCCCAAGGCAGTGCACAGTTCCTCACAGGACCTCAGCACTCTATGCCAGCCCAGTGTATGGCTCTGGGCAAGTAAACTCACCAGAGCTCAGGGTCCTATGAATTTCAACTCAGGTATAGGCTCCACCATGTACCATGTAACCGTGCCGTGCTGGTCTACCTCTCTCTGCTTTGTTTCCTCATCGGTAAAATGGGGGTAAGTTATGCCCATCAGATAGTTCTGTGAGGATGAAATGCAGTAAGGATGGCAGTGCATTTGAAGCTAGGAACATACTAAATGCTTAAGAAACGCTTGGTGGTTTGACCTGAAATTACTTGTTTTAGAAAAGGGGACGTTGTTACACAATTCAGTCATTTTCCACCATTCATTTTTTTTGCTTTGCTCTCTTGTGATGTGGGACTGAATGGTGGTAACACAAGCGTGTGGGGTGGGGGTGGGGGGTAGGTGGAGGTTCTGTCGATGGGTGCTCCGAGGGACAGAGCCAGGCTACAGCTCACAGTCCTCACCACTAGCTCTGACTTCCCTTGCTTGGCTTTTCAGCTGGTCTAACTTGTCTGCTCAAGGACAACTGCTGTTGCTGCCCTGCCCCTCCCCCTGCTGTTTGGGGCTGCTTAGATTCTACCCTGCTCTTCCCTACGCCCTCACTGCAAAACAGTCTTTTTGACCTTCCTTTCAGACTTCCCTGCCTTCTAACATACTTTGCAAAAGGCTATTGCCCCGGCAGTATACAATCCTGGCAAAGTGTCCAGGTAGCAAGCATAGGATAATGTTTACCTCTAGAAAAGGAGACAGTGGCATGAGCTCCAAGAGAGGGTTTCAACTGTATCTAAAATGATCCATTATTTGCATTTACTTTATGCCGCCCTTATTCCCAGGCCATCCGCTTTTGCGTCTGCAGTTTCTCCTGGGTATACTTTCCTTCTGTGCAACCTCCTCTTTTGTTTTCGGAACAATCTGCTGTGCTTCAGTCGGGACCAGCCCAGCCCAGTGCTGGGGGGGGGGGACCACCCTGCTGGCTCATCTGCTCACCGGCTCTGTAGGTTCCAGGATGCACTTTCAGGGCTTTATTCACCTGGGTGTGCTCGGCGACCAGAGAACCTGCATCTAAACTCTTCAGTTCTCATTCCTCTGCTTTGTAAAGCATGTGCAGTAAAAATTCTGCTCTCTTTTGGGGCCATTGACCTGTGTCCAGTCCCACCGCTGGGCCAGGGCCCATCTTCCAGCTCCACCATGCCGGAGAATGGCAGGCGCGGCCTCTGGACGGTGAGGCCTTCACATACGAGGTGGCTTCTCAGAGAGGCACACACTTGGCGGCCCAGGCAGTTTTCACGGGTATTCCTAGAAGATTTGAATCTCTTGATTTGCCTGAATTTGTCGGGTTTTCAGGGTCAAACAAGTGGCAAACCATTTTTGGAGATCACCTAAGGTCGCTTAAGGGAAGAACTAAAATGTTTTATTTTTTATGCAGAGTAGTGGGGTTTGTTAAATATCACGATGTGATATTTATTATATCATCGTTGACACTAAATCATCTTGAATTTGCTGTTTACCATTTCCGTGTCTGTATTATTCATAAATAATACATTTTAAAATATTTTCAAGCTTGGGGCTTCCCTGGTGGCGCAACGGGTTAAGTCACAGCACTATGAAGCTATCCAGAGCTACTGCAGCATGAGTTCCATCCCCAGCCAGGGAGCTTCCCATATGGCGCAGCAGACCTCTCCTGTCTCTCCCGCTGCTCCCCTCAGCAGTGAATTTCAGTAGATCAGCCTGTTCTTCTCCACACTCTGTCTCTGGGGAATCCTCTTACCACCCCCTCCCCCACACCTCTGGCCTATACCCAGCTTGTATGCATAAGTAAATAAATCTTAAAAAAATATTTTCACGCTTTATGTGTAGAGTGACCAAATGTTGTATGCTTTCTACTTACTACGTATTTGCTTTTGCTTGACATTTTTTGAGACTTCCATACGGGTAGATATAATTTTAGAACTGTGTATTGGTAATACCTTTTATAAAGTTAACCCAGTTGAGGTATCTTGTACACTACTGATGGACATTTACATTGTTTTCTGTTTTTTTTTTTTTGTTGTTGTTGTTGTTCTGGTAAACTCTGCTGTAACAATTTGGTACAGAGCTCCTGTGCACAGGGTCAGAAAAAGGAGTGAACTTGCTGGGTCATCTGGCATATATGGGAACCTTTCACTTTGCAAGGGATTGCCGTCTCTCTCCTCAGAAGGATTTTTCTGCTTGACTTGCGTACCAACAGTGCTTGCAAGGTGATGTGGACCATACCCTCCCCAACCCTTGGTAACATCATCTGTGCTTTTCCCTTTCTGCCCGGTTCCCACGCAGGATGGGAGGGGAGTGCAGAAGAAGGAGGGCAAAGTCAGAAGATAAACACACGCAATTTGCAGCGACATGGATGGAATTAGAGGGGATCATACTCAGTGAAATAAGCCAGAAAGAAAGAGAAAAATATCGAATGGTTTCACTTATAACAGGACTATAGGGAGGCCGGGTGGGAGAGAGACAATCAGTGG
>PVIJ01007343.1:23044-83432 GCA_004024925.1 Scalopus aquaticus | reverse complement strand
GCCCTGATTTCAAACTATATTACAAAGCCATAATAATTAAAACAGCATGGTACTGGAACAAAAACAGACAGAAAGACCAATGGAACCGAATAGAATACCCAGAATTAAAGCCACATATCTATGAACAACTAATCTTTGACAAAGGAGCAAAGAAAATGCAGTGGAACAAGGACAGTCTATTCAATAAATGGTGCTGGGATTTTGCATTTTTAACATGCTCCCAAATGTTGCCAATGCCAGAAGCAAGATCTACCTGCTGGTGTTCTGCAGACAGGGTGTACCAGCTCGGGCAGGCACTAACCTGGATGGATGGTACAACATGTCTGCGTGGCCTAATATCTTAGGTTATAGTCATGTACTTTTCATTTGTAATTAAAATAACTGTTTATTTTAACTGCCAGTCAGATTGGTAATTTTTCTTTTGCAAGCACTTTGAAGAAAAATTATCTAGGTACAATTTGGCACTGTCTCACTATACTTCACACACAACATTTTCTATCCCTAAACTTTTAATGCACATTTGTTCCAATAGGCAGATTCTGAGTAGTGTTAATGCATGGCTAAGGGAATTCAAGCCAGCTTGGCAACAAAGGCCCTCTGAATGAACGCCTTTCATAGTTGGCAGCTTTATATTTTTTTAAAGCAAGAGTCTCTTCTAGGACTCTTTCCTTCAAATCAAAATGAAGCATTTAATTCATCAGTAAACACTCCATAGCAACTGGGAGGTTTTTGCTGCTTCCTCCAAACATTATTTCTCAAGACACAGCCAGGCATGCCCCCATTCGCTGCAGCATGAGAGGGAGAAACTAGAAGGAACTTGATTTTCCCTTTGGGATGGGATAGCCAGGGTGAAAGGGAAGTGGAGTCCAGCCAGCAGAACAGCATTTCCAAAATCTGGGGGGAGCAATGGAGACGCAGACTAGCAACAGCAACAGGAACCCAGAGAGCGTGCCTGACCTGCGTGTCCTGACAGGCATGGAGGCGCAGGCAGTGATTTCTGTTTGAAATTCCAAGCAGGCATTCATTATGGAGAAAGTTCATTATCATGCAGGGGTCCACCCAGGTAGCGTCTGGGCCCGGCCTCTGCCTGGACAGAGCCCTGGACTAGGACAGGCCTTCTCTAAACTGAAGATGGCTGTCTCCATTCCCCTATGAGCTGCGCCCGACAGGAGCCACCTGGTCTTCACACGGCTGCCTTGCCCTTGGTCAGCCAACACCTGTAGATCAAGGGAGGCTGCCCAGGGTTGCCCGAGTGCTGGCCTGGCAGGACGGGTCCTTTCAGACCTGCAGGCAGACCTGCATGGCCTAACTCATCAGCTGCGACCAACAAGAGCCCCCAGCCCCGGCCCTTGTCTTCACACCACAGCCTGGCCCTTCACCCACCAAGACCCGCCAGTGTTCTGCCCCCACCGGGGCCTGTGGCCTGTGTCTCCTTGCCTGCTTACCCAGGCCTCAGGCCAGGCAGGCTGCAAGCATATCCAGTCAACTGCCTAGCCCTGGAATTCCTCCCTGCTGGAGAAAACCACGTCACCTACTGACCAGGTCCTCAACAAATTCCCACTGTCTCCCTTTTACAGGCCTTCCTCCAGCTCACCAGACCTATCACTCAGCTCCTGTCGAGTACAGCAGAAGAGCTAGGGCTCCCCAGGGGGCCCTGCCAGCTGCCTCTGCTGCAGACAGCAGCCATATATTTCCTCTGTGTGTGCGCGTGCGTGTGTGTGAGCACGTGCAAAACCTACAGCTGAATCATGGTTTACATATGCCATCTCTTTTGACCTTGAGGTAGAGCACATACTATTAGCCCCACTTTATAGATGAGGAAACTGAATCCTGGTGAATGTAAGCAGATTCTTCCATTTAAACATTGTGTTCTGGGCTGGGCCAGAAGAATGAAATATGGTCCAGAACTCTGTGGAGCGCACAGTCTCCTGTGCTCAAGGCTACACAGGTAGTAATCATAATAATTCATTCTTTCAGAAATATATATCGAGTTTCTGTTTTGTGTCAGGCACTGTCTGTGTATGGGAGAAGAGAGACATGCTAACTGGTGTTTATTGAGCACTTGCTCTGCGCCCAGCACTATTAACTACTTTGAGGGTGTGATCTCAATCCTCAGCACAGCTGACATCAGGGGAGCTGATCATCAGCATGCCCACTGTACATAAAAGGACACTGAGGCTGGGTGACTTGTCCAAGATACCTGCATAGTCAGGTGGCAGGGCGGGGACCTGCCTTGGGGCAATATGGCTGGGCCAAGAGCCTCACGCTCAGCCTCTCTGTTCTCAGCCAGAGTTAAGTGCAGGCCAGGACTGCTCTGTGTGCCAATATAGACACCTCACCCAGCCTCTCCCAGGGCCAAGGGCAGGGAGCCCCACTCCAGATCCTAAGACCCCAAGTACCTGCCATCCCCACCCCCACCCTGAGCAGTGCCCCCTGAGGGAGCCTGGCACGTCCGCCACCCTACTGCGCCCCTCAGTCAGGTGGACCCCTGGTTCCCTGCTTCAGTCTCCTGCTCTGATTATTCCACTCATGGGGGACACTTTTGTCTTCTCTGCACCCTCAAAGGCCGGTCCCTGACCTGCCACTGCCCTCTGGGTCTCACCACCCCTCAGATTCCGGACTTCACTGTCTGAGGTGGTTCACCCCGCACGCCCTAGTTACCCGGTGAGTGACCTGCACCTGCACTTCCGTTGCCATTCCAACTGCCTCCCTCCTTCAGCTGTGACCCCCCTTCATCTCATTTACCTATGACGGCCCACTCCTTGCACCTCACTGACCTGTGAGGAGACCAGCCTCTAGGCAGCAGCTTTCTAGTCCTCTCTTCCCCCTCGTCTTAGAACTCATTCTGGCTTTCTTTCCTCTTCTTTTCATCCCAGCCTAACCCATGGGCTGGCACCTTAGACCCAGTTCCCTTCCATGTGCCCTCAATATCTATTGCCCTCCTAGGTCTTTTCCTATTGCCCACACACATGCACAGGCTCTGGAGCCTAAGACCGTCACTTAACCCCATGTCTCCTGGCCCATGTCCTGGAACTTTCTGGACTTCACTGTCTTCAGCGAGCCGTCTCTTCTCACCTCCCTGTCTCCTCAGCCCAACTCCTCCCTCAGAAGGAGACCTCTTCCTGGGGGGTCATCAGTAGCTTCCTTACTGCCAGATCCTTTTATTTGCTCCTATCCTTGGCCTTTGTGACTTTTGGAAGCGTTTAGCACTCTCTGCCATGCCTCTTTTTTACTCTTGCTTCTCTCTGTGTTTTCTTTGCTCTTTGCTGTCATGGGAGTCATTTGCTTGCAAGAGACAGAAACTCATTCAAGTCAGCTGAGGTGTTTTTTTAAATTATTTAAATTGTATTCTTCTTTTTTGAGGTAACGTTGGTTTGCAGTACTGTATATGTATGTTACCACACCACGCTGGCCACCTAAGCACCCGTAGTCCTCCCTGCACCACCCCTACTTTTGCTCCCCATTCTCCTCCTCCCCCTCTGGTAGGCTCAATTCTACAGTCAGATTTCTAGGGTTTGTTTTGGATTAGTCTTTCTGTTCCTTTGTTTGTTTCTTTATATTCTACATATGAGTGAAATCATCCAGTATTTGCCTTTTCACGTGACTCATTTCACTTAGCATAACTCCCCCTCCCTCACCCCGCTACCCTGATTCCACCCATGGTGTCACAAATGGCAAGATTCCATATATTTTTTATAGCGGAGTAGTATCCCATTGTGTATATATGCCACATCTTCTTAATCCACTCATCTGTCATTGGGCACTTAGGTTGTTTCCATAACTTGGCTATTGTAGATAGAACTGCAAGGACATAGAAGTGCACACATCCCTTTGAATTAGTATTTGTGTATACTTAGAAGTGGAATTGCTGGATCTTATGGCAGATCTATTTTTAATATTTCAAGAAACCTCCATACTGTTTTCCTTAGGGCCTGAAGCAGTCTATATTTCCCCCAACTGTGTGTAAGTGTTCATTTTTCCCTACACCCTTGCCAACACTTGTTCTCACAGAAGTGAGGTGGTGTCTCATTGTGGTTTTGAATTGCATTTCCCAAATGATAAGTGATGTTCAACTTTTCTTCATGTGCCTGTTGGCCATCTGTATATCTTCTTTGGAGAAGTATCTAGCCCTTCTGCCCATTTTTTTATTGAGTTATTTGTTTTCTTTTTGTCTGGTTATATGAGTTCTTTGAGACCTTGGATACTAGCCCCTTATCAGACGTATGATGTGCAAGTGTTCTCTCCTGTTCTGTAGAATGTCTTTTTATTTTAATGATAGTTTCTTTCATTGTGCAGAAACTTTTTAGCTTGATGTAGTCCCATTTGTATATTTTTGCTTTTTATTCCCTTGCCATTGGAGTCAAATCCCCTGAAGCCAATATCTCAGAGCATTTTGCTTATGTTCTCTTCTAATGTATCTTGTGGTTTCAAATCTTACATACAAGTCTTTAATCCACTTTTGAGTTACTTTTGTGTATGGCATGGGATAGTGGTCATTTCTTTGTCCTGTGTATGACTGTCCAGTTTCCACAACACCACTTGTGGAAGAGACTTTCCTTTCTCCATTGTATACTCTTGACTTCTTTGTTGCAAGTTAACTGTATATATAGGTGTGGGTTAGAAGAGGTTTTGGAATAATTCAAGGGAATCTCATGAAACCCAATCTCCATTCTTCTGCACTGTTGTTTCAGTTCTCTTTGATAGTCAATTCTTCATGCACACAGCCACTAGGTAGTGCTCTCCAAAACAGTACTTGGATACAAGGGCATAGCCTGTTGAGAATCCTTCAGAGACTCCCCATTTCCTCCCAGATAAATCTGTTTGAGTTTGCAGGTCACAGCTCCCACAATATTAGCTGTCATGGATTTTTCCAGTGGCCTTCTACTCTTTGCCACTGCTGTCCAACATACATCTCTGTGTCACCCAGCTAGTCTAGCTCCATTTCTGAAGCATGTTTTTCTGTTCTCTGATCAGATTCATGACCCACACTCTTTGTGCAGTAAATGCCTAACTCATATATCTGCTATCAAAATCCTGTACATCCTTCAGATCAAAACCATTTTCTTTATGAAGACTTCACCCCAGCAGAAGTGACCTCTCCCTCTTCTAAAAGCTTGGGATTCGGGGC
Source organism: Scalopus aquaticus (assembly GCA_004024925.1). Taxonomy (NCBI): domain Eukaryota; kingdom Metazoa; phylum Chordata; class Mammalia; order Eulipotyphla; family Talpidae; genus Scalopus; species Scalopus aquaticus. The sequence continues at coordinate 78,304 of PVIJ01007343.1, read as the reverse complement.
TGTTCTGTATTTGCCATATTAAGCTGGAGGCTCTCTAGCAGAGACTTGCATCATGTCTGTGTGTCCATCACAGAATTTAATAGTGTGCCAGGCCCAGAAATAGGATCCCGTCTGGGTGGAATGAACTCAGTGGAGCATGATCTTCTCGTCTTTTTTCACTCTTAAAGAAGAGTGAAGCATCCATTGGCCATTTGCCTCAACACCCTGTCCCTAAATTGGCCCACCTCCTCAGTCAAATGAGAAACAGAGACAAAGACCAACAACTTTTTAGCTAGAACTTTCTAGGCAGTAGTAAAGACAGAAAATTTGAGTAAAGTATTTTGTGATAAGCAGTTAAGGGATTTGCCTGAATCCATGGAATGTTACACAGAATTGACCAGAGCTCACCTCATGTGCCCCCAGGCCCCACACTGGGGTCAGCACTGCCCGCTGTCAGGCCCTCCGGCCTCCAGGCAGCCAGCAAACTGCCTGGAACAGAACGCCAAGGGGCAGGCAGGAAGTAAAGAATCGGGCCCATTTCCAGAATATAGCCAGTCAGTCATTCCACTCTGTTTACCTCCTTCTGAAGTTCCTGGATGCAAGTGGGGGGGCCTTGCCTGTATCTGGAGGGCACAGGAACTTGGTGGTGCCAGCAGAGCACTGCCTTCCATTAGGAGGCCCTGGCAATTTGTCTCCAAAATATACAGACCCAGATGAGTGACTGTCTATCTAGAGACACATTCCTCATCCTTCCTGGCACTTTTCTTCCTGAAAATACATAGCTCCTGAGAGGCTGCTCTCACCAGCTTTGGTTCTGTTGAAGGCTGTCAACCCTGTCCCTGGCTCTGGGGATCAACATGTGACCCAGTCTGAGCCAAGGCCCCTCCTACCGGTTTTTCACTTTGAAATTAAAGAACGAGCATCTCCTCTCTGTGCTAAAGCTGAGATGTGGGACTGAATGTTTCCACAAGTCAAACCTTCTGATGAGAATGAGGCCAACACACCGGGAAAAGAGGAAATAGAAGGAGAAATGTCGTCCTGACCCAACCTCGTGGTGAGGACCCTGGCCAGTCACCTTAAGTCCTCGTTGTACCCTTATTCTGACAGTTGGGACATTAGAGCCAATAAATCCTTCAACTTGTTTAGGTGCAGTGTTTTTGTTTACATCCAGTATTTTCCAGTTACAACCAAAGAATCCTGACTAACACAGCCTCCATCTGTCATCTGAATCCCCCCTTTGATAGTTTATGGACTTCCTGTCTCGCTGCCATCCTCTTTTCTGGATAAACAATCACCGAAGAATGGCAACATGGTCTTCATCATCATCAACAACAAACATAAGTGAACACCTGCTCTTTCCTGGCGTTGTCTTAGGTATGGTGGGGGCTTGAGCTACAAATGGTAGTCTCTGCCTTCTGGGTGCTTCTGTGCTCACCAAAATATAAGAAATTCCAAGGGCACAGAGCACATGCTGAGCACAGATCTTTTTTAGAACAAGGCATAAATCAATCCGTCTGCGTGGAGTTTTTACAGAACACAGACACTCATCACTGCAGATTATTCTGACCTTTTGGTGCCAAACATCCTTTTCTTTAAAAATCATCCACCCCTTAGGACAAAAGGTCTTTATCCTTCATCTTAAAGTTGCCTTCTTTGTACTGTATTTATGGGGTCTTATTTACCTGGTTAACTCCTAATTCAGGATCAACTTTGTTTATTTTCTGGGATTTGATTGTTTCCAACCTTACTCTCCTGTAGCATCCCCAGTCCTAGATTTCTCATCACATCCAGAACATTCCCATTACCAAAGCCTCCATTCCTTTAAACAAATACCTGGCCTTTGAACAGACCTTATTCCAGGATACAATCTGTGAATCTCCTGCTTAAATCACTTCCCATGTGTTTCCTGATCCTATGTAATTTCAGTGGCTTTCAAAGAATTAAATATGTAGAAAGGGGAAAAAAAAGAGCCTAATACACATTTCCAAAGAATATACCAGGTTGTGCTTTGAAAATGGGAATCAGTTAGATATGGTTAGAAAGGAAGAATGAGAGAGGATTAAAAAACTAGGTTTTCAGACTCCTTACATGTCCTGTTACTCTTCCCACCCTCAGGTTCTGAACAGATCCTCAGGTAATCTAAGATCCAAGTATCAACCCAACAGATCCAGACTTCCCTTGGGGAGACGTGCCCACTGTGAACTGAAATGACTGTCCTAGAGAATTCCCTGGTTTGGGAATAATCCTTTTTTAAAAAATATTTTATTTATTTATTTATTTATTTATGTAAGAACAGGGGTGCAGACCAGAGGTGTGGGAGGGTGGGAGGATTCACCAGAGATAGGATGGGGGAGCAGAACAGGTGGGTCTACTGAAGTACACTGCTGAGGGGAGCAGCAGGTGAGACAGGAGAGGTCTGCTGCGCCGTGTGGGTCAGCTTCCCTGGCTGGGGATCGAACTCATGCTGCAGTGGCTGACAATAGCTTCATAGTGCTGTGACTTAATCCCTTGCACCACCAGGGAGGCCCCATGAATAATTCTTTTCCCTGCTTTCTTAGGGTAAATTCCTCTTGCTCTTAGGTCTGAAATCATAGGTCATCATTATCTTTCTTTTCCATAACTCTAGAGTCTTAGAAACAACATTATTTCTCACAGTTGTGTGGGTTGGGAATTTGGACAGGGCTCAGTTGGTGGTTATTCTGCTCCATGTGACATCAGCTGGTATTACCCACTCAGCAGCATCCAACTGTCAATTGGGCTGGTAGGTCCCGGAAATATTTGCTCACAAATTTGGTTCTTTGGTGCTCTTTCATATGGGCTCCCATGAGCTAGGTTGGATTTCCTCAGAGCATAGTGATCCCAAAACTTCAAATTCCTTAATGGTGACTCACTTTTCCCAGAGACAAAGTGAAAGCTCTTAAAGGCTAGATCCAGAACTGGTCCAAAATCCCTTCTACCATATTCTGCCAATTGAGATAATTCAGAAAGCTAACAAAATTCAAGGGGAAGAGGCAAAATTGACTCTACTTCTTGGTGGGTGGAGTAACATATGTACACAGAGAAGAAAGTAAGTGATGGCAGCCATCTTTGGAGATCACCTACCACGCCCTTTTACCACTTCACTCACTTAAAGGGCACTCACTCTTCTTTTAGCCGTTAGGCAGGCAACTTTATTCAGTTTCTGTCTCCCAATCTTTCTCTCTCTCTCTCTCTCTCTCTCTCTCTCTCTCTCTCACACACACACACACACACACACACACACATGCACATTACCTTACCTCATCATTTCCATCTTAAAACTTCACATCTTCCTTACATAACATGTATTACTCTCCCCTAAATACTTGTTTCAGAAAACTTGTATTTTCCCAACTTACTTTTTGCTACTGCTTACTCTAATTTTGTGTTCTGCTGTCATAATGATCACTTAGAACTTGTAGTATAGCTGTAAGTATAAGGCTAACCACCCTATAACCAAGGGTTGGAAATCTTTTTCTGTAAAGAGCCAAATGGTAAATATTTTCAACCTCCAAGGAGGTACCTGTTAAGGTGAGATGGGAAGGGTGACAAAACAGGAGGGAAGTGGAGGAAGACTGGTCTAGACAGAAGGAATGATCCTACAAGAGGACCCAGGCTGGCATTGCACCTGCTGCAGTGTCAGGGGCTGAAAGGAGATGCCATGACAGGGGAGATCAGCAGACAAGTCAGCGTCCCACCAGGCGTGACACAGGGCCGGTCTCATTCTGAATAATGGGAGGCACACAGGACTTTAGGCAGGAGAGACATTGATCTGAGTTATGCTTTTAAAAAGATAACTCTGGCTACAGTGGAGGGCGGGGGTTTGACTGGCATGGGGCAAATGAGGGACAGAGAAAGAAGGCGCTCCAAGATGGTAACAAAGGGAGGAGAAAGAAGAGAAAGGGCCTGAAGGGTCTTAGGAGGTAGAGATGACAGATTGACCAATGATTTAGATGTGAAGACCAGGGGCAAGGAGAGCCCAGGCTGATGTCAGGTTGTGGGGGAGGGAGGTGGTAAGAGCCGATAGCTCCATTTTAGACACTTTCCAGCAGAGATGACAGTGGGATTTGCTAAGGGAGCTGGCGGGTGAGCAGTCAGATCTGAGTCTGACTTGGACTGGGGTTCAGGTTGGAGATGCCAGTTTGTGAGTCGTCAGTCTGGGAATGGATGTTGTCCTCTGGAAAGAGGGGAGAGAGATTGGGAGAGGCCAAGGAACCAGGTCTGCAGACTCCCACATTAGGAGAGAAGGGGGGACCTGCAAAGCGGGCAAGGAGAAGGAGTTGAGACAGAAGGAAAACCAGGAAGGCATCCTCAGAACTGAGGAGGAGTTTAAAAGGGAAGTGGTTCTTTGGAGGCTGAGAGCAGCAGGGGCCACTTGCCTCCTGAGAGGTGAGGAGAAAGAATAGGACAGACAGGGGTCCCCGGACATGGTCACATGTGAACCACCAATGACAGTAACAAGAGCTCTCCGCTGGAGTCAGGGCAGAAGGCATGGGAGGGGGATGGGGAGGGCAGCAAGAAAGTGGAGACAATCATGAAAACAACTCTTAGTTTGGTCTAAAGCGGAATAAAGAAATATACCCACAGAGGACCAGAGAGCTCAAGGTAGAGTGCTTTGGGATGAGAAATACTAGAGCGTGTTTGAAACTCTCAAAATGATCACCAGAGAGTGAGAGATTGTGCCTCAGTTTTTGTTTTTTGTTTTTAATAATGATGAGAACGTATAATTGTGCAACTTTTCACAGTTTACCAAGTGTTATCACACACTCTCGCTCACTTATCCTCACAGACATCCTGCGAGGTATGTAGCAGCCCCAAGTTATAGATGAAGTTGCTGGAGCTTAGAGGAGCTGAGTGACAAGCTCAAGGTCACAGCCAGGAAGTGGGAGGGCCAGGACCCCATGCCTGGGCTGCTCTTGGCCGAACCCCTGGGCCTCCTCTCTGTCTAAAGTCATCCTGTCCCACGGGACTGGCACCAGAACTGGACAGATTCATGGGTCATGCCCTCTGATACCTCTCGAGCTGAATTTCCAGTTGTCTCCTAGCCAATCCTGTCTGCCTGTTGGCCCAGCCATCGATATTAACAAGTCACAGCTGCTTTGCAAGAACACGGGACCGGTCCCACTCCCTGACCCCATTCAACTGAACTGCAAATCCTCCCAAATGTCTAGAATTGCCCAACAATCTGTGCCAGATGTCCAAGAAAAGAAGCATGAAACCCCTCAGGTCCAGCTCCCAGGCTTGTCGGTGTGGGGACGGGCCAGAGAGACCACGGTGGGTTAGTCACTGGTCCTCAGTCTCCACATCTATAAAACCCCCTGACATGAGAAGGAAATGAGATAGTGGAGATAAAGGGCTTAGAAGGTGCCTGGCCCCTGGCAACTGCTTTGCTAATGCTCCCCATGATTAACTTTATTTATTCATTCATTTACCCACTATTCACTCATTCATTTTTGTTTCAACAGCTACTGTATATTTAATCATGAACCCATTGCAAAGATAGTCTTCATCCCACTAAGTCTTTTCATTACTGCTGGTTTCCAAAATGGCCAGCCAATGTACCGGCAACTTTGCGTTCAGAAACAGAACATAGTGGAAGCCAGATCCTTGCTGTCCCCCCCTGCTGCTGTGCCCCAGCATCGGCCAGAGTCTCGTAGCGCAGAGAGTCTCGCTCTTCTGTGCACTGGCCAGACATTTGCCAAGCGCCCTCTCTGTGCCAAGCATTGCTCTAGGCACAGCAGATGCGGAGACACAGCACATGCTCCCCGGCTCAAGAAGCATTTGCTTTAACGAGGAAAGTGATGCTGGAACACAAACAACTCTGCCCTCGCAGGAGAGTGAGGTGCAAAACACTGTGGGTATCTAAAGAGGCTCACATCCAACCCAAGCAGCCAGGGCAAAGCTTTGTGGGAGGACAGGAAGGTAGAGAGAACTAGAATGTTCCCCCGGGAGAGGAAGCTGCTGCAGCTGAGCAAAGTCACAGGAGCCGGAAAGGGCAGAGCCTGTTCAGGGGTGGTGAGGGACTGGGCTGGAGCATCAGCTCCGTGGTGAGAGCGGGAGGGGATGTGGCTGGCTGCCCCGGGGAAGACTGTGAGAGGCTCGGGCATCAGGCCAGCAGAGCCCCAGAGAGCCCCAGAAACTGATCAGAGGGGAACTGAATGCCTGACTTAATCCTCCTGCCTGGCGAGGGTCTTGACTCTTGTGAGCAGCCGTGAAGTCAAGGATGAGAGAGTACTCTGTAAACTGTGCAGAGCTGTGGAAACAGGATTATTATCGCCACCGTTTACATGAAACTTTTGGGTGCTTCTCGCACAGCTACTTTGGAAAGGGTTATTGGGAGAAAGTGCACAGGCCCAAGAGTGTTGGTTGGCATCCTGGGCCGTGTGGAAAGGGCAGGGCTGGACCCTGGGGACAGCTGGAGGCCCAGTGCCACCACAGCCCCGCTGCCTCTGACTCTTTCCTTTTCTAGAAAGACGCCTTACTGACTGTCCTTCTGGGGCCTGGTGGGGCTCGGGTGAGACAAATGTGTAAGAGCTTTGGACGTGGCCCTCTGCTCTACAACTTTTGTTGCCTTTCGAGGGGCAGGCGTGATGGCAGTAAAGGGAAGACGTGAGGTGTCAGAGATGAGTGTTTAGCACCAGAAGGCACGTCCTGTCCCCGGTGGCTGGAATCAGCTGCCGACGGTACTGGAACCTGCGTGTTCTATCTCTCCTGCACAGACAGTGCCCCAGGACGCACCGAGCCTTGACACGAGGCCTCAGACCTCTTTGTCAAGGCGTCTCAGACACAACCTTCCATCACCCGGCGCTGACTCAGCCCTCAGTGAGCTCTCTCCCTCTTACACACTTTGGGTGCCAGAAGGCGCCCAGCCAGTTGCTCCCCCAAACTTTACTGGCTTTGCATCTCTGTGATGAGGAACCGGCCAAGTTGGATCTATTTCAGGAAAGTAAGAAGTGATTTCTCTCAAAGACCTTGGAGAGTTCTTTCTGCCCTCCCCAAAGCGTTCTCAGCCAGGGACCATCCAAGGCTGGCAGTGAACCTCACGCAGGATGTGCTCGTTCGGGTTAAAACAAAGGCAGAGGCGGGGGACTAATGAATGGGGCTTGGCCGGGTTTCTTTGAGAGCCTGGCAAGCTGGCGTTCCCAAGAGGCAGAGGAGGCCTCCAGACAGTCCCAGTGCACTGCCAGGGGGTGACCTTGGGCATGGAGCTTCTACCAATGGGAAGGCAATAGCCAGAAATGGGCTGTAGGACACCTGAGCTTGTGTGACTCAGGCTTGAGCTCTGAGGTCTCATTCACTCCCAACAGGATTTATTGAGCACCTATTGGGTGCTAGGCACTAGTCTAGACATGGGGAACAAAACAAAGAGTTCTGCCCACCTGGAGTAGCATTCTAGTGGGGTCAGACAGAGGAGGAAGAGATAAACAAGAGGGTAGAGGATTGTTCACTGGTGGCAAAAGCTGTGGGGAAGGGTGGGGAGGGCTAAGGCATATGGGGTGTGGTTGCAAGTTTTAGGATTGTGAGCAGGAAGAATAGTGAGTAAAGACCAAAAGGAGGTGAAGGAGGGATCAGCCACGTGGGTATCTGGAGGAAAAGCATTCTGGGCAGAGGGAAGAGTAAGTGCAAAGGCCCTGAGGCACGAACAAGCCTGGGGGTTCAGCGCAACTGTGGCTGCAGGGAAGGAAGACGGGGAGAGATGAGGACTGATGAGCATTTAAAATCTTTTGTTTTGAATTCCTTCAAAAAGGATCCAGCAAGTTCATCTACTGAAGTTAGATGTGTTCATACTCTCCCATCTGAGGCGCTAACTTCACACCACTGTTTTCTGTCGGGAGAGTCGTTCCAAACCAGCGCCTTCTGCTCTTCCTGGCCTCATTCACACACACACAAGGGCTCCGGAAAGTCAAAAGAACTTGGTTCCAAATAACCACACTAGCTGTGTTCCCTTGGCCAGGGCACTTAATCTGTCTGAGCCTCAGTTTCCCCAAGGAAACTCAATTGCCTCATTTGTAAAATGGATTAATAATAAATTCAGCTTCCCACACCTACCCCACTGGATTGTTTTAGATTTAGATTGGATTGTTTAGAGAGTCTAGCAATAAAGGTGGCTTTTCATTGAAATGGGCACGATAAAAATGTCAGGGAAGTTTTTTTTTTGTTTTTTTTTTTTTTGCTCTAGCAAAGCCTGAGGTAAGGGGTTGGCTGCCCAGTCCCCTCCACCACTCTGCTCCTTATATTGTATCCCTGTTGGTTCATTCTGCCTCGGTCTGTATCTGCGTAGGTACACGCATCAAACACCCAAGGATCCCCAAGGCAGAGTCACCGAGGGTGCACAGGAGCACTGTGGGGCTGAGCTGTCTGGGAGGACTCATCCCGTTTCTCCATTGCCCCAGTGGAAGTGGGTGGGCCCAGTGCTCCTCCCCAACCTCCCTCCCCATTCTCCTCCAGGTACAATGGTCCCAACCTGGTTCTGAAGTACGACCGGGCCCAGAAGCGGCTGGTGAACATCGCCGTTGATGAGCGCAGCTCCCCCTACTACGCGCTCCGGGACCGACAGGGCTATGCCATTGGGGTCACGGCCTGCGACATCGACGGGGATGGCCGGGAGGAGATCTACTTCCTCAACACCAATAATGCCTTCTCAGGTAAGGGCTGGGGCCCTGGGCCTCTACCTGCTTCCCCCCAACACCACTTGTGCCTTGGGTCCCCGGCCTTCCTCTCGGGCTCCTGTCCCTGGCTCCGCGAGGCTCAGTGCCTTCTCCAGGCCCTCACTGTCCAGCAGAGACCCAGGATAACTCCTCCTGCTCTTGTTCTCACTTGGGGTCCCGGGCTCAGAGATGAAGGTGCCTGAGCAAAGGCCAACCTTCCCTTTCTCAGACTTAGTCATCTTCACTCCCTGTCTGAGCAGCACCCCACCCCTCCAGCCCTCCGAACCCCTCATCCCTCACCACCCCCTGTTGTGGGGGTGACTCGACCACTCATCACTTCTCACCTGGGTGGCTGTTGCAGCCAACAGTCGCCCCCCATAACCACCCCTGCTTCTAGGGGACCTTTTAAAAATGCCTTGAAATCCTTCAAGGGTCCCCCACAGCTTTCATCTGAGCTCACTTATTCACTCCACAAATTCGAGCCAAGTGCCCTCTTCCATGCCACGCCAGAGGGCCAGGCGCTGGGGGCGAACTTGGGGGAAGATGAACCTTGAGCCCGTGGAGCCTGTGCTAGCTCGGAGCACCTCTGAGTCACCTGGGGGCTGTGTCCCTGCAGGCGCTGGGCTGGGGCCTCCCCAGAACCCATCTCCATCATGGCAGAATATGGCAAAGGTGACTCGCACCGTATTTGTTGTGTGCGTTATGCCTGGTTTTGACAGCTAGGCCTGAGACAGCGCACAGGCAGCCCCCAAAGGGACAGAGCTATTTGGGACAGCACCAGACCCAAGAGGTCCTACTGATGTGGCACGGCTCACGCTCTCACAGGCGATGATGATGACGCTGGTCCAGGGCCCACGCTGTGAGCAGCGAGGCCCTACAGTCTCAGGAATGGGTGAGGGAAACTGACGCACAGGGGCTAGGTAATAGCAGCAGTGGTGGCGGCTATAGCTTGTGTCGTGGCTGCTGTGTGCCAGGCCCTGAGCTGAGCACTTCATGTTGTCTCACTTAAGCTTCGCGACAGCCCAGCGAGGCCGGCGCTGGGCTATCCCACTGCATAGTCAAGGACACTGAGGCACAAAGGTCACACAATTTGCCCAAGACCACCAACATGTAAGTTTTAAGACTCAAACCGAGAGGTCTGACTCCAGATCTAGTCTTCTAATCGGGGCGCTAATCCAAGGTCCTCAGGGCCTCGTGGAGAACATGGTGGTAGTGGGCACTAAGGTTCTGAGAGGCGGCAAGGGCGCCTGTGTTCCTGGGCTGCAGGTCGAGGTGTTCCCAGCCCTGACTCTCACGTTTTCTCCAGCCTGACCTCTGCTCACTCGGTGGCAGTCTGCTCCCACAGGGCATAAAGGGAAGTCCCGAGCGGAGGCGTCCTCCCGGGGGGTACAGGGCCTCACTCATGCCCCTGTGGGGACAGGCTAGACATGCCCTGGACCCTCCAGACAACAGCAGCTTCTTGGGAAGGCCTTCCTTCGGTTCAGACCCGTGCACTCACTATCCCAGACCCTCCCAACCTCCAAGAAGCAGGTGATTGCCTGGCCATGGGGACCACAATCCCTGTCCCTACACACATGTGTGCATGCATGTGCGCACGCACACACGCGCGCACACACACACACACACACACACACACACACAGACTGGCTTTCCCCTGGGCCCATCATGTTGCCCCCACTAGTTGCTGAGTCCAAGCCAGGATCCACCCCCTAGACGGCCCCGATGCTGAGCCCTGCTCGAGTCATGAATGGGAGGGGAAGAGGTTAGGGCCCGTGCCAGGGGCAGGGGCGGGCAGGGCTGGCAGCCAGCCAGCCTTGTGCAGCCAAGAAACAATGAGGCACAGCCCCAAGTGGTGTTTTATGGGTTTTCATCTCATCTTGCCACCGAGTGAGGCCTGAGAGATAGTAATTATCCCTACACAAATATCAGGGCATGATTACCCAGCTGGATTTACTGCCCTCTCTCCAACCAAGGCAAGATTGGATTAGGACACAATTAATTGATGGGCTGATCAACCCTTTCCTGTGGGGCAAGGTCAGGAGGGGAGCAGCGGCCAGGGACAGCTGTGGAAGGGGTGAGTCCCCAGGAAGATGCTGGAGGGCAGGGAAGCAAGCAGAAACAGGGAGAACTCTGGAAGAGGGTGTTCAATGAGGTGCCGGGAGCAGGACGCCAGAGGACGGGGACAGGCGCCCCCTCCACTCTCTGAGCACAGGATGCCTGGGGCGGGGTCTCTTAGGGTCTCTAGAGAGTGTTCTATTGAAAACCCCTGCCCCACCTGCATATTGAAATCTCCTGGGGGACTGAGAACACTTCCAGTCCTCAAAAGGCACCCCAGGCCAGTCCAATTCACACCTCTAGGGGTGGGACCCCTTTTCAGAACTCGGGTGATTCCCAGTGTAGGAGAGATTGAGGGCCACCCCCCTGCAGTCGTGTTAGCCTCATCCCAGCCTACTGGAGCCCCAGTCATTCCCTAATGGACTAACTCAGTGGACAAATATTTATTGAGCACCTACTGTGTGCCAGGCATATTCTAAGCACTGAGGATACCTGGTGAATGAAGCAGACAAGAGCCCTGCCCTCGGGAAGTTTATATTCTCCCTGATAAGGCCTCATATTTCTCTAGGTACCTGGCCACCTTCTACCAGCCCCTGGATCTAAGCAACTTGAGAAAATCCCTGTATTGGTCATTTTGTTTCCTCCCCTGGTTCATCAAGCCCTTAAACATCCGAATGGCACAATTAAAACTTGACAAATAATCCCAAGATGACAATGCATGGGCCATTAGCGCTGAGAGGAGGGGAGCCACCGGAGAGAAGGCAAGGGGGGCCACGGCACAGTAGACCCCTCCCCCGATGGGCGGAGACTTTCCTATTTGAAGGCACAAGTGTTCTGTTTGGGGAGGCTGGAGCCAGGCCCAGAGGGCTGAGGTGAGGATGGCAGTACCCAGCAGCCCCAGTCCCAAGTGGGCACCTCTCAGTGACCTGCTGTGGGTTTAAGGGATGTGTTGGGTTTGAGTTAATTTTTCAGTTGAGTGACTCAGTTGATTCATTGACAGTGGGCGGCTGTGGAGCCGGGACACTGGTGCCATGTCAGCACTTCGCCTCTGCCACCCTGCCCACCATGGGGCGCATGAGGTCCTTTCTAGCAGACCACAGCAGCTCACCTCCCCCAGGGCTGACGCTGGGGACTCCTTTGGCCTATACCAAAGTGTTGGAGGGGTTTATGGAGTGGAGGAGGGGTTCCTCTCCTCTCCCCCAGCCAGCCTTTGGGATGTCAGCCTTAAGGCCCTGGCAGAAGGCTGAGCCCCTGCATCCTGGCAGTGCCCTCTACGTGTCAGTTATGCAGACCTGAGACATGCCCCTTGCTTTCTGAGTGATCCTGGGTGATATACCTGACCTCTCTCAGTCTCAACCCCTTCATCTGTAGAACGGAAAAACCCTCTCAATTTCCTAAGTCCAGCTCCCTCCAGTGCTCTGCAGACTATATCCAAAGCCCTTACCATTGCCTCTGACAGCCCGTGGGAGCCAAGCTGCCTGTCTGACCTCTTTCTCCACTCTTCCTCCTGCTCACCGTAGCCCTGCGCAAGGCCTTTGTACTTGCTATTCCCTCTACCTGAAAAGCTTTTCCACCACTCTGCTCAGGGCTCACCCTTCATCCCGCCCCTTCTCAGGTGAGGTCTTCCCTGAACTCCTTGGAATCATCCCCGTCCTTTCACTCCTTATATCCTTAATCTGCTTTATTTCTCTTCATAGCACTTACCATGGTCTAAAAGAAGTTTATCTATTAGTTATTAGTTGTTCATCTCAATTATTCTTCCACGCAACTCCTTGGGGATTGATACTTTGTCTTGTTTGCTGCTGTATCTCCAAGACCCAAAGAAGTACTTCAGTTACTTAGTGAACACTAAGTATATGCCTTTGAATGGACAACTGAGATAGTGAATGGAAACGCATGACTGGTGCCTAGGACTGTGGTGTCTAGGACTGCTTACCTGCTCGCTGAGCTGCTTCAATTCCGAGCCTTTAAAAGCATTCTGGGTGCCACAGGCCTCCCTCCTGGCCCATAGGAGTGACTCTGGGATCAGAGAGAGCACAGGAGAGATCAGGGCTATGTAGTGAAGGGTCTCGTGTGAGCAAGACACCACTCACGTGAGGGGGCCGGTGAGTATGGGTCCAGGGTTAAGAACTGGGAAGTAGGGAAGAGGGAAGAAAAGGAGGCAGACTGACTACAATCCCAACAAAGCCTGCACCATAAGTCAGTTTATTGCTCAACTCACCTGGGCAAACACGAGCCCTTGATGCCTTCAGGCAACACCATGTGGTGAAGACCAGGCAGGAGGGTGTGCAGGGCAAAAGGAGTAAGAGGCGGGTCAGGCACCTCCCTCCACATCCAGAATCCCAGGACTTCCTGTAGCTCCTGGTCAGAACCCATTCCCCTGGGGGGTCCTACACTGAACACCCCCCACTGCTTCACCACATGGTCCTGAGCACTCCTGCCCACGTCACCTGGCAACAGGAACTTGGGGCCGGGGTAGGTGAGTGGGAGCTGTGATCCCCACCACTTCCTATTTTCAATCAGCAGGTCAACAGAATAGTCGTTGACTATATGCTATCTTCAATCCACAAATACCTCCTTCCTTTCCTACATAAATAGTATCATGCTCTACTCCCAGTGTAAGAAAACGTACTGCTTTTTTCATCTGCCAATCAATTTTTTATATTATTTTATGCTTCACTCAGATTTCTTGCTCTTTCATGGCTGTATAGTACTCCACTGTATAGACTTGCCAATGGTTGAATTGGTCCTCTGTTGATGAAGTTATATTGCTTGCAATATTTTTGCCCTTACAAACAATTCCACCAAATAAATAAGTTTGTGCAACATGTCATTTTATACAATTGCAGGTGTGTCTATTAGATACATTTATAGAAATGGAGTCGCTGTGTCAAAGGAATATATATATGTGTGAGGTTTTGATAGACATTGCCAAATTGCCTTCAAAGGGACAGGGATAATTACATTCTCATCAATTCTGATGCAAGTGAGCATTTGTCACTATTCTCACCAACTCAGCGTCATCAGTTTTTTTTAATTGCCAATCAGATAGGAAAAAATTGGTATCTAAGTGTAGTGGTATCTAATTTGCGTTTTTCTTAGAATGAGTGAGGCTGAGCACATTTTTATATATTTGAATCTCTTGTCTGTTCACAGCCTTTGCCATTTTTTCCTATTGATTATTGACCTTTTTCTTATTGATTTGTAACACCTCTTTATAAATTAGGGAAATTACCCTTCTGTCTGTAATACAAGTTATGAATAGTTTTCCCTTGTTTGTCATTTTTCTTTCCTCTGCATTCATGTTGGCTTTTGCAATGTGGAAAATTTTTATTTTTGTGAACTTTGATTTATCACTCTTCTTTGATGACTTCTGGGCTCTGTGTTATACTTAGTCCTTCAGCGGGGACTTCTGTAACTGAGAGGAGACAGCCATCACCAGGCCGGGAGGAGAGGGGGACTGGGGCTGGCTGCTCTTCCAGCCTCTCTGCCTGCACAGCAGAGGAGCTGTTTGCTCTTGAGAGAACTCCTGTCCAGCAGCCCCTTCACCCAGACCCCATTCCAGCTGTACCCCAACGTGTGCATCTTGCTTCCAAGGGCGGTCCTCAGCCCAGCAGCTTTCACAGCGCTGGAAGTGCATTAAAATGCAGAATCTCGGATCCCACTGCAGACCTGCTAGACCAGAATCTGCATTTTAACAGGGAATCTGGGGCTTCCTGTGTCTGGAGACCCCTGAGCTCCACCTTCTTTGCCTAGGATCCTCTAGGCCCAAAATGGGTCCTAGGGTCTCCTGGTCCCCAGTCACACTTCCCTTGGATACAGAGGTCTGATTTTCAGCTCACCCCAAACAGCCCCATTTAGGAGGGTGAATTCATGAGTACTCAGGCCCCTTGCCTGACCCCGTAAGGCCTCATTAGCATGATGTTCCATGAAAAGCAAGGATGGGGAGGAGGGGCACGCTGTCAAAGTAGCACCATGAAAGGTATGGAACCCTGGAGCCATTTCCTTGGTCCTAACACAGAAGGTTTCTTGGACCCAGGGTCTGTCCCCCCCAGTCCCCACCCAGCTTTTATACAAGGAGGGAAGAGGCTGTGCAGTCAGACTTCAGCTTAAAGTTCAGCGCTGCCACCTAACAAACTGTGCAACCTCACTTCAGCAGACACAGAATCTCTGAGCCCCGATTTCTCTCTGTAAAATGAAGGTTCTGTCTTCCTGACTACGGACAGGGCTAAAGGAGCTGATGTGATGAAGCGCCTGGCAAGGGTTGATGGGATTTCCCTTTTCACCCTAGAATGGAGAAAGGAAGTCTGAGGTCAGAAATCATCATATTGGGGAGCCCAGGGGGCCTGTATTGATTCTTTTCAAAAATGTCCTTTGCCTGAATGTTCTCCTCCTGGGGCCCTCCCTACTTGGGTGGGTTCCATTGATGAAGTCTCATAGAGCACTTTGTACTTAATGTCACCGCGCCTCTGGATGTGGTTTATTGAGGACCTGCAGCCTCAGCAGAGGACGTGCCCTGGAATCCCCAGAGCCCATGATGGCGGTGATGAGGAGGATAATGATGACGGTGGTGACAGGGGTGGCGGGGTGATGACAGTGACGGTGATAATGAGGGTAATGATCCTGATGATGGCAGCATGATTACTTATTAAACTTATGTTGTCACGGGTATTATTTCTAGTATTTTGTGTATGTTGTCTCATTTAATCTTGCATTAGCCTGATAAATAGGTGGCCATTCTCATTATCCCATTTTACAGATTAAAAAAGACACGTGCCCTCCCCAAAGCAGCCTAGGCCAGAGTTGCAGTGACCTCCTTGCTTGCGTGTGCAGCCGGAGGTGGCCCTCTGCCGCGCCTCACGTGCTTGCTCAGCCGCGCGCAGCTGCCAATGCCAACTGTGCCAAACCATGAGTCAGGTCAGCTCCTGTGGGGGACAGCCCCTGGGGGAGAGGCACTGGGGTCTTCGATAGCCCCTGTAACTCGCCCCCAGTGGCTGGGGCAGAGCCGAATGTGGGTGAGAGGCAGGTTGGTGAATTAATTTGCTTGATTGACACCACTGTCCTGGACACCGAACCTTCCCTCTTTCTGTTTGTCTGGTGACTCCCCACCTCTGCCCTGTCTTCTTCCTCCTAAGCCCAATGTGGCTGTCCCTGGGACTCAGTTTGGGGTCCTGGTCTTTCCTCTCTGTCCAGCTCCAGCTGTGCTGGCCGCAAGCTGACCTCATGGACGCACCATCTCAGCCTGCCTGAAGCCACACCCCTGGCTGCTGCGGTCACTGTCCCCACTCTGCTCCGGTCTCCCACACCTCAAAATCCCTCCTGCCCTTCCTGGCCCGGCCTCCAGCACCAGCTCTCCCCCCCCCCACTCCCGCCGTCCTCCAGGTTGGAGCCTGAGCTGCTGTAAAAGTGACCATGTCCTTCATTTTCTTCCGTGTTGGCCCACCCTCACTCCACTGCCCGGCAAGCTTTCTGGAAGTACTGTCTTCCCCGATCACAGGCCACAAAGGGTCCTGGAAATAGTGGGTCCTTCCTTTCATGTTTCTCCTCCTCCACAGCACAAATCCTCCTTCCTGGGCAAGGTCAGTGATCCCTGGGCGCCGTGTCTAGGTCACCCCTCCCGCCTAGAGCACTGCCCAGTCCCTGCCTGCGCCAGAGAGTGCAGTGCTCTGTGCATGCTTGGACTCAGACCCGGGTCTGAATCTGTAATCCGTCACTTGCTAGCTCTATGACCTTGGGCTATTGGCATAACCTCTCTGCCTCCCAACTTCTCCACCTGTAAAATGGGGCCACACCACCTTTTAGGATGGCTGTGAGGTTTAGACCAGAGGATGGCTGCCAAATAAGTGCTTCACATGGAGTCTAGCCATACTAAGTGTTCAGTGCACAGGAGTCATGCTGCTGTTACTCTGACTCTTCAAGTTCTAGTTTAGGTGCCTCCTCCATGAAGCCCTCCCCCATCACTGTGCCTCCTCCATCCTGATTTTTTTTTCATTTTTATTGTTATTTATGTCTTTTACATTTGTATTCCCCTTGGGCAGCCCACCACCAATTCACCCGTGATCCATCTCCATGGTCCCTTGTGTTCTTTTCTATTCCATTTTGTGCGCTTTTCCTTCCCGCCCTCCGCCTCCTCCCCCCCGCCCCCCGCCCCGCGCCCGCTGATTGTCTCTCTCCTATTTGGTTTCCTTATGGTCCTGTTATAAGTGAAACATTTTCCTGCTCTATGCCCTCTCTTGTCCCCCGGGGTTCTGCTAGCCGTGGAGTCTTAAGCAAGGCCCCTTGTCTCATATACCTTAGGTTCTTCAGCTGTAAATAGGCATGAAAATATACCTATCTCATGGGGGTGTGGTGAGGGTTAGTGAGTGGACATATGTGAAGTTCCTGGCACATGGGAGGTGTCACAGGTATGTTACATGTTATTAGTTTTACTGCTGGCCTTTGGCATCTGCTCTGCCTACCTGTCCTGTTGTTGAATGAATTGCGAGTGCCCTGAGCCAGGGACAGAGATGCCTACTTCCCTGTGCCTGCCTCTAGCACCTGGTACCCAGCAAGGCCTGGTGGGTGCCAGAGCTTCATTCACCAGGCCCGGCAGCAACTGGCAGATCCCCCGACTCTCAGACCTTCCAGGCTCCTTTAACACCAAGGGCCAAAGTCTGGTGGGAATGGAAATCAGCAGATGGGCCTCTCACACGAGCCCCTGCCCTGCCCTTGAACCCTCTCCCCTTCTCTAGGCCTCCAGTGTCCCCCAAGGACTCAGAAGAGCCCTTCTGTCCTCCTCCCTAGGGACTGTCCCCAGCTCAGCGAGGGGACCCAGGACAGAGTGCAGCTACAAGGCACCTCGGGCAGGATTGCACTGACACGGGCCGGGGGCCATCGCTGAGTGTTTATTACCTGTGCCATCGACCCGCACAGCTCACTGTTTATCTGTCTTCCTGACACACCTAATTACCCAGGTTGCAGCTGCCAGAGCGTTCGCTCTTCCTAAATCACAGGCTCCCATCCCTCCTGTCGCCCAGGCCTCCAGGCCTCTGCCTGCAGAAGGGCTGCCATTGATTTTGCCGTTCCCATTTATGATCTACAAGGCTCTGCATCACTGTTGCACATTTTACCTTAATTAGTTTATTCTTCTGGGCGTCCCTGGTCAGCTTGGGAGCCAGGAGCCTGAAGCAGGGGAAGAAGCTAACAATACATGGCACCCTAACCCCTCTGGCCACAAAGCTCAGCGCCTGACCAGACAACACCTAGGAGAACAATTTGCTAAGAACAGTGCCTACTGTAGATGAGCTGCAAAATGGGGTCCATGGCCAAGTGCATTTGGGAAAGGCTGAATTAAATAAAATTAAACCTATAATTTACTGCAGGACTTTACAGAGCTTTGCATAGACTGATGTCCACTGAGAGTCTCCCAGAGGGGGTAGAATATTTGGTCATTCCTGAGCTCAAATCAGCATGAAATCTTTCTTCCAGGAGCTCAGAGACCAGAGTGCTGTAAAACATACATTGGAGACAGTTGTCTTGGGTGAGGAGGGGGAATTGGAGGTGATGAGGCAAACCGAGGGGTCAAGAGTCCACATTGGGCCCATTTTCTCCTGTTGGTCAGCAGGGGCAGGAACCTGGGGGCTTGAGAAAATGCCCCCCCTGAATGCAGCAGTGCCCATCAGAGCTCTGTGGAGTCCCAGCTACCGGCAGCTGTTTTCTCCCCTAGGCCCGAGCTTTGGTAGAATTTAGCTTCAGTATTTCTGTCTCAGCTGGTGGAAGCATCTAAAGGAAGCATCAAATCTCCTGATTTGACAGAGAAGGGCAAGGGTCACTTGCTGTTGGTGAAGCTGGAGACCTGGAAGCCTGCAGGGCCTGCTTGGAGGCCCCCGGACGTTAGGAGGCGATGACAAGGCTGACGCTGCCTGGGGACCAGCTGTGAGGACAGTAGTCTGGGCCCCTGGGTCCTTTTCCGCAAATCCAGAAACTCTGAAAGTCTCATGTGCTTATTTTAAGTTTGCAGGAAAGTGAATTGATAGCAAAACCTGTCCTGAGATGATGTGAACTATTTATAGGCTTTATTTATCCCACTTGGTGTGAATATTCATATATTTCACTGCAGAAATATTAATGTGTTTAATTATAGGGTACTGCCCCAGTCCCTGCTGGGGGTGTTATGCAATAAATGGTGTGTGCACTGTTACCTTTCTAAAACATAAAGGGGGGAATCTGAATTTCTGAACACATCCAGTCCCCAGGACTGCAGCAGGGGCTGCGGACACAGGAGGGGCAGAGAGGCTGATGTGCCATCAGCCCATCTGACCTACAGCCAGGGCTGCAGTGTGTTTCCTCCCAAGAGTCCCACAGCTATGCTGAGCGGGCAGAGCTGCCCCCCAACTCTCAGATGAGGAAACCAAGTCACAAATGGATAAGGCATCGACCAAGGAAAGGAGGGGACGGGAGCCAGAGCCAGATGCTGGCTCAGGCCACTAAGGTCAGGCCTGGTGCTTGTACAGGAAGCAGCTCTGCAGCTGCCCCCTGGGCTTCCCTCCCCACACAGCCCCAGTGTCTCCCTGAACGCTCACCTGCAGGTCTCCTGGACCTCTCCCCTCCCCCATGAGGGGCCACCCCCTCCTCTGGGCAGGGCTCTCCTCCCACAAAGGTTACGGGGCAGGCTGCTTCTGCTCCAGGGCCAGCCGCCTGCTGTCTGGCGGGCGTCTTGGCGGTCAACTCCAGACCCACAACTGTGTTCCTGCGGGTCCCCATGATCTCAGGCGGCCCCGTGGGAGGCCACACGGAGATCAGACTCTTGTCTACTGAGCAGAGGAGCTTGAGGAATCCTTTTTACAGTGCCTCATACATGCCCTCACTCACACTCACCCTCACACAGTCATTCTCATGCCTGTTCACTCACCAGTGCTCACTTTTACACATTCACTCAACCTCACTCTCTTGCACTTTCTCACACATTCACTCTCTCACATTCACTTTCTTACTCACACACTCACCCTCGCTCCTCATCCTCATTCATTCACTCTCACAGTCACTGTCAACGAGCCCCAGCGGGGCAGAGCGTGTATCCGTTCAGGACCTTGGAGAGCGCCTCATCTATGCGATGGCAACACTCATCGCTAACACCTTCCCCTCCGAGGTGCCGCGCCAAAGCTCTAATGTGTGCCATCTCATTTTTTCCTCACCGTGAACTTGAGTGTCGTTACTCACATAAAAGGAAACTGAGCATCAGAGATCCTAAGCTACTTGCCCAAAGCCAATGACTGGTACCTGGAAGTAGAATCCAGGTAGAACCAAGGTGGGGATGTGACATGTTCTCTAGCCCTCAGTTCTCGACCGCTGTGCCGTCCTGCTCCCCTTGGTCTAAGCCCAGTGGGTCTCCCCTGGGCCAACCAGAGAGTCAACTTCCCCAGGCTCACCTTCCCCAATTCCTTCCCCTGTTCTCCTGTGTTTCCTAGGCTATCCCTGAGGTAAAACATAATCCCCCCTTAAATATAAATGTTTGGGTCTCACATTAACAAGAAATAAACTAAGGGTGAGCGTGGAGGAGAAAGCCCTTCCTTAGCGGTCTCAGAAGAGCAAGCCTCCAGCCACCGGAAGTTCTACCCTCGTCCCTTCCTCAGAGCAAAGCCTCTTAGCCAGGAAGGAGCTTCGGGAGTGCATGTGGCATGTTGCGTGGTGCCCGTGTGTGTGACTCCCTGAACTAGAGTCCTTGGCCTCTATCCACTCCTCAAAGGGTTCAGTATCCAAAAGAGGTGGAGCCACCACTCTTGAGGGCTCCCCAATCCTGGGAGCAGGCCTCTCCCAGGCAGGGCTGCCCAAACCCCTCGCCCCCTCTGAGTGCTGCCATTGAGGGGTGGAGGTGACAGACATGTCAAAGCTCAGCTTCCAGCCTTTCCTCTCTCTGGACCTAGAGACCACACAAACCAGGACCGCGCCATCTGAGGCCCAGGTCCCTTCCTGTGTGTGAGTAGCATAGGGGCTGCTCCTAGAGGGGTCTCAGTGCTGAAATCGGGGCAGCCCCAGGACCTCCTGCATGACGGTGCAGGAGCACGGAGCAGATGTCACTGCCCTGCTCATGGTCCTCAGCCGCACGGCAATGGTGACATTTCTCCCCTAGCTCCTGAGGCCTGGGCTGGCCACTTTCATGGACCTCTGCGTCTCTTCTCTCAACTGAAAATACTTGTGTGCCCCCCAAAGAGAGAAGAGTCTCCCCTGCTTGAGTGAGTGCTGCAGGAGTGCTCACCCTGCCGCCGCCCGCCCGCCTGCCTCTGGCCCGCCTGGCTGGCTCCCTGGTGCTGTCCATCAGCCCTCCTTTTCCTCCTCTCTCCAGGGGTGGCCACTTACTCGGACAAGTTGTTCAAATTCCGCAATAACCGGTGGGAAGACATCCTGAGCGACGAGGTCAATGTGGCCCGAGGCGTGGCCAGCCTCTTTGCCGGGCGCTCTGTGGCCTGTGTGGACAGGACGGTGAGTTCAGGGGCCTGTGGGGGGAGCACGCAGTGAGAGGCAGCAGGGGAGCCAACCGCAGCGTCCTAGCCAGAGGGGCTCTCGAGAGCAGAGCCCATCTCAGCAATGCTTTGCACATAGTACGTGCTAAATGCTAAGACTTGCAGGATGAGGCACAATAGGCTCTCACGTCCTTCCTCCTGTCGGCCCCAGCAGCCGGTGAGCAGGCTGGCCAGGAGCTGTCATCATGTCCACCGGACAGGTGCGGGCATCGGGGGCCAGCTTGGAGCAGTGCAGGGTGTGTTGCTGTGATGGACACGAATCAGAGACTTCTAGCTCTAAGCCATGTGCTCATTCATTCATCTAGTCCACTAGTACTTATTATTAAGTGCCTACTGTGCGCTAGGCATTGAGCCCCAGGGCCTGTGTAAATATTTATGGAGCAAATGAAGGCATGACACAGGGGCACGTGAGCGGGCGAGTGGAGGGGTGCCTGATTGTACAAATGCTGTTAATCAGTAGCTCCCTCGGTGCTCCTGTGCCCTGCCGATGCACCCTCCACGCAGGGGCCAGCCCACAGCAGCTGGGGAAGAAGGGTGAGTGTGGAGGGGCAGGAGCAGCTGCAGCTGTCTGCCCCATGGGCGCCCGGCCTCGCGCCCCAGCAGCCCCGGCAGTGCCGGAGGCTCGCCGTGGAGGTGATTTATCCCTCCTGTCACCTGCTCCCTCGCCGCCCCCTCCTTGGCTTTATAAACAGTCATTACTAAATCAGGGCCCCAGCTGCTGCCCAGCTTCCACAGAGCCCACTCTGGGGCAGGGGCACAGGGGCCGGCTCATTCAGGAATGGAGGTGGCACCGAGGGGATTGGGGATTCAGCGTGAATCTTCACAGCAGGGGCCTCCAGGCCTTGGGAGAAGGCAGGTGCCAGGTATAAATATTTATTTCTTAACAAGCTGGTGCTGAGAAGAGAAGCCAAGCTGGGCTGTGAAGCCACATTTAGCCCTGACCTGAATCTGTGCCACCTGGATGCCTGCCTGCCCGGTGGGAGGGGATGGGAGGCTGCTGTGTGTGTTGGGGGGGCTCCTGGGGGCACCGAGAGTGGGGAGGGTCTGGGCAGGGCAGCCCTCCCCCACCGGGCCTTTCTCACTCATTTAGGACCAAGGCTTCCCACACTCTGCCAAGGTGGGAGCCTTCTCAGAGCTAGTGGGAGGACTGTGAAGGTTGATCACAAAGAGATGCACTCTCTGTCCTAACAAGGTCACCCGCACACCCACGCATTTAACCACGGGACAAAGGCACCCTTCGAGGCAAAAAAAAAAAAAAAAGAGAGACTTTGACACCACAGGTGGGTGGGCACTTAGCTGCTGGCTCAGTCCCAGCCTTGGGGGAGTGGAACAAACCCCTACAGTCGGTCTGTCACCAGGACAGGGGTTGACATCTGACTCCAGCCACCTCCATGGCAGTCCCAGGCCTAAGAATTGCAGAGGGAAGGAGCATGGAGCAGCTAAGGCCAGCTGGAAGGTGAGGAATGGGAAGTCAACATGATTAGGAAACTATAGGAGCAGTCATCACAGTAAGAGCGAAGGCTTCTTAAACTAGCAGCACGGGAGCCCTGGCTAAGTGCTTACCTCGGTCATCTCCCAGAAGCTTCATAATAAAGTACTTCACTCTGAAGTACACTGTCATTACCCCCATTTTACCCATATGGAAACTAGGGCTTCCAGCAATGAAGCCACTTGATCCCGATCACATAGTAAGTGGCAGACAAAGCCAGGAGTTGAGCCCCTCCTTCCTGAAAATAAATCAGATGCCTTTTTACCCCTCGGCTGCCCTGCCTCTGGGTGAACCAGTATCAGACACAAATTTCTAACTGCAAGTTCTCTTATAGCATTTATCCTACCCCTTCTTCAGTCCCTCAGCCCCTACTTGGGGCCATTTAGTCTACCTGGTCCGTGGTTCTCAAAGTATGGTCCCAGGACCAGCAGCGTCAGTATTACTATAAAAGCAAATTCTCGGGCTCCACACACTCCACCCTCCAGACCCACGAATCAGAAGCCCTGATGGTGTTGCCCAGCAATCAGGGGGTGGGGGGGGGCTTCAGCTAGCCTTGCAGGTGATTCTGATGCAGGCTTAGTTTGAGAGCCAAGGTACCAGGTAAATGTCTCCACCCCACCTCACCATTCTCCCTCTCCCCTCCAGCCTGCATCCCTTCTGGGTCCCAAACCCCGAAACAGCTGCCTGTCTTTCATCTTCAGCTGCTTCTTCACTCACCCACCTTTCTGGATCCCACTCAAAGCCAATATCTTACAAGAAGCTTTCCATGATCGATAATGATTATGCCTCATGTTTATATAGCATTTTTATCTTTTCAAAGACCTTTCACATGTGTTGTCTCATTTCATCTTCTCAACAACTCTGCCAGGAAGCAGGGGAAAGTGACCCTTACTTCCTCACTAACATGTCAGGTGATGAAGCGAAAGCAGGTGAAGAACCTGCCCAAGGACATAGAGCCAGATGGGGGCGGAGCCTGGACCAGTGGTTCTCAAGCTGGTTCCAGACCCACAAGCATCAGCTTCACCTGGGGACTTGGAATGCAGATTCCATTCCATGCCTCCTGCATCAGAAACCCTGGGGCTGGAACCCAGCCTCTGTGGTTGAACAAGCCCTCCAGGTAATTCTGATATAGGCCAAAGGGTTAGACCCAGTCCCCTGGACCCAAAGCTGCGGGAACATCTTCCTCCCCGTGGAATAGATCACCTTCTCGGAATTACTATTGTCCGAGTTCTCATGTGAATTTCTGTAACTTCTGCCACAGTAACACATCTATGTTTGTCAGCTTTGTCACCCCAATATGTTGACATAAGGAAGTAGGTGTAGCCAAATTTTATAAGTATTCTAATGTCTGACAGTGCATTTCAGTTCATGTGGGCTTAATTGCCCATTTGTTGATGAGATTGCTAACAGCTGGTGGGGTTAGGACCATTGCAGTGAAGAAGCACTTTCACCTTTGGCCTCATTCATTCGCTCTTCAGCCAGTCATTCCACACACCCAGCTCCTGCAATGGGCAATCACCTTTCAAAGTTCTCCCCCATCATGAAGCCATGCTGTAAAGCATCACAAACTTCACCTTTGCGTGGGGATCGCAGGGAAGTCTTGTGGAGATGCAGCTTCTGATTCAGCAGATCTGGGGTGGTGCCTGACAGTCTGTATCCCTCAAATGCTCCCCTGACACCAATGCTGTTGGTCCATGGACCGCTTTGAGTAACAAGATTTGTAAAGCACAGATTCCCGAGTAGCTAGAACAGAGACTCAGAAAACCAAAACAGAAAGGGGAGGGGACCTTTAGGAAACAAGTCTGTCACCTCCAGCTTTGCCCCCTGGCGTCTCTGCCTTGCCTGTTCCACCCAGAACATTGACCTGCTTGCGACTATGCGCAGCATTCTCTGTTCCGTCTTTGCCTGGAAGGCTCTTTCCCTCCAGCCTTCCCTGGCTGAGACTCCTCCTAGCAAACCCTTCTGAACAGCCCATGAGTGCCCCTTCTCTGGGTTAGGAGGCCTCTTCTGTGCACCTCGGAAGCCCTGCACATACCTCTTAATCAGACATATCACTGTATGGTTATTGGTGTCTCTGCACACCCCAAGGACCCCAAACTCCTTCGATGGTCTCACCCAACGAAATGGGCCTAAGAAGGAATAAGGTCAGTGACCAGTTGGGTGGGACAGGGGGTCCTGCTTTTGGGACATTTGCGTAAGAAAGAAAAGCAAGCAAAGGGGCCCAGGAGAGGGGTGAGACAGTACACGCTTGCTTTGAGCTCAGCTGTTTCCCTTGTGTTGTGTTGAGTCGAGAACTTGCCTTTCAACTAGACTCTACACAACCTAAGGACAAAGACTTCTGAAGTACATCTGTAGCAGAGTACCTTGCACATAGCTGGAGAGCAAGAAATATTTACTATCTAGTTAATTAGAGGAAAATGATGAAAGGATGAGAGGAAAACTAGAAAACTGATTTACAAATCATGTGGATCTCTTGGGAGAAAAGAGGCATCCATTGAAGAAATAACATCATTATGATAACAGACAGAAAAGAATCTTCCATCAGCAGTGTTTCGGACTAGAGAATGGCGAGTAAGGAGGAGCTGATGCCCAGGGCTTCTCCTGGATGCAAAGGGAAAAAAAATTGAGACAGTGTTATAAAGGCAGAAGCAATATATATTTCTTTCTGGTAATATGGAGGAAATAAGGGGATGGAAGAGGCAAGGAGGATCCTGCATAGCTGAGCTCCTGCTCTACCAAAATAGAGGAATAAAGAAGTAGAGGGCGGGGAGGGGGGAGGGAGATGATGGCTCAGGGAATTTGCTTGTCATCTTGGCTGGAGTGAGCTTGAATGGGAGAGAGAGAGACTGAGAATAATGGGAATTGGTAGATCAATCAATCAGCAAATATTTATTGAGCAGCTACCCTGGCTGGCAGCTGGAGAGAGCTCAGCTGGAGGGAGGCACATTAGAAAATTGTCTATAAAAAGGTGGCTGTGAGGGAGAGGGAGGGACGTGTTCTTCTGGAGCAGGATGGAAGGAGAGACAGGGCTGCTTTGTTGCAGGACCCGATTCCAGGGGCTTCATGCACTTTGCAACCTCTGTGAAAAGCACCTCTGGTGCTGTGCTATGTGTGCACAGCCTGCAGGGCCATGGACACCAGATGGGGGGCACAGGAGAGGAGACCCCAACCCTGGGACAGAGCCATGGACCTGCCAGAGCAGGGGAAGGCTGCTTTTTGGGGAAAAGGCCACAAAGAGCCCAGACGAGTGTGCTCACCCACCCACCTTCCTTCCCTCCTACTCAGGGCTCTGGACGCTACTCCATCTACATCGCCAATTATGCCTACGGCAACGTGGGCCCTGATGCCCTCATTGAAATGGACGCTGAGGCCAGTGACCTCTCCAGGGGCATCCTGGCGCTCAGAGACGTGGCCGCTGAGGCTGGGGTCAACAAATACACAGGTATGCAGAGTGACATGGTGGGGGGCTGTGATCTGGAGAGGCAGGGTCCCACCCTGCAAGGTTGAGTCTGATCGTCAGAGGCCATGGGGAGGGCGGGCTTGTGGCCGGGAGAGAGGGTAAAGGTCTTATTCTTTCCCGCTACCCACAAAAGACTCCAGTGGTTGATGAGCTTTCTGGAGGAGTGGGCTTTGGGGGGCTCGTGGGGAATATTAGTCACAGAGCATGCCAGAAAGTGGGAGTGAGACCACCCCTCACATCCTCCTCTCCCAGGAACCTCTTACCCCATTTGCTGTAACCCAGTGATGGGGGAACAGGGTCTGCAGGCAAAAGCTGACAAATCACAATGGTCAAGATTTAAAGTGTTCTTTATTGCCAAACAGCAGATGAAATTATTTACTTACACATAAGCGGCCAGGAGTGGAGTGCTAAATCCCTAAGCCTCGGCTGGGTCCCGTCGCGGATAACTGAACTCAAAGAATTGTGTTCTTGTTCCAAAATCTCTCCAGTCCTTTTTGTGAAGGCACCCTCCCCCCACGTCTTTCTGGTTGGAGGACCTATTGTCAGCGTCTCTGACGGGGAGATCTTTCTAGGGAAGGCTGCTTTTCTAATTCCAGCACGGCTGCTGACTAAACTCTGATAATCTGCCAATAGACTGCTGATGGCAGAGCAATCCAGTTCCTGTTCTGGGTGCCAAAAATCAGGACGCCAGAGCTGTGCACCACGCTGCTCACGTGACTTCACCCTCACACGAACCTGCACTCTGGATGTAGCAGTTCTCTCGTTGGTTGACCTCCCTGATATAGCCGTCCCCGCTCACCCATCTACAGCCTTCCGAAGGGACAGCCTGCCTGCCTCGGAGGCCTGGGTGGGAAGGCGACAGCTGGGGCCCTTTGAGTCAGCCCCTGCCCCCATGCACCTGGGTGTGGCATAACTCAAAGTCCTGCCTAGAAAAGTGGTCTCGGCCTTGTGATGCCCTTCTCTAGCCAACTTTCCTCCTCGATGGAAGGGGAGATTGATGTTGACAAAGTTAGCGCGAACAAATGACTAGACAATAAAGTCGTTTGCAGGGCTCCAGCCCCCTCGGAGTGCTCGAGAGCGCCACACCAGAGTGCAGCAGGAAGGCTGAGTGTCAGTAATAAACCATGATTTCCCGGGAAAAGGAATAAACATGCAGGAGCTTCAGCCTCGATTTGTACAGTCAATTTTTCTGAATAGTTCCCAGTTCTGTGCGCTGGGCTGGCTTGGCAATTAAGTACCTTGATCTGCTGGAGGAGGAGGGTGGGCTGGAGAGATGAAGCACTTGAAAATGATGAGATGGAGAGGAGGCAAGGTCTGGTAGACAGGGTTATACACAGAATCAACGAATTCAGAAGGTTGTGGCTGGGTTCGAGCATGGAGACATTGTTCGCGCTGGTTGGGCTGGCAGGGGGCTGGCGGGAACGGAGGAGGGGGGAGGGGACTAGGAGGAGACAGCTGAGGAGCACGGACGGGGACGGGAGCACCAG
Source organism: Scalopus aquaticus (assembly GCA_004024925.1). NCBI lineage: Eukaryota > Metazoa > Chordata > Mammalia > Eulipotyphla > Talpidae > Scalopus > Scalopus aquaticus. The sequence goes on along the minus strand of PVIJ01007343.1, from coordinate 50,669 downwards.
CCAACTGTGCCAGGCTGTGCTGGGAGGACAGGGCAGCTCAAGGAAGGGACGACGCAGCTTCCGCGGAGCAGCCAGGCTGGCCGGGGCAGCTGGCGTGCCCAGAGGGCACATTAGAGCAGCTTTGCAGACTTCCAACAGCCATTTGGCTAACAAGAACCTATTTGGCCCACCAAGTTACTATCTGTCTGCCTGCCTCCTCCAGCCCACCCTCTCCCTGCCCGCCAAGTCCCCCAACTCTACCCAGCAGCCCCATTGTCATTCCATTAACAAAACATGGACATCTGGCCAGAAACCTAGCTCAGAGTGCCCCCCCTGAGTTCCAGGAATGGGCCCCAAGTGTAAGGGCCACACGGAGCCTGGCCTGACCGCGGAGGCTCTGGCACATGGCCGCTGCTCAGCCCCAGACACATGCCATGTGTCGTGGGAAGTGGGGTAAGGGAGAGCCGGTACCGCGAGCGGGCCCCCAGCGGCTGGGAGGAAGCCAGGTGAGGTGTGTTCAGAGAGCCTCAGGCCCCCCATCTGCTGGCCAGACCTTGAGATCCCCCTTTCACAAAAGAACAAACCCTGAGACTACAGAGGAGCAGGGACTTGCCCAAGGTCACGCAGGAGGTCTATAGGTAAACTAGCACTTAGAGCCCCACCCCCGATGCCTAGACTGCCCAACCAGCTGACCTTTCTGGTGAGCCTCAGCTCACGAAGCTTCTCCAGCCAGGAGACGGAGGGGCTGGGGACAGGAAGGCCCGCACCCACTGCGAGCTGCCTGGGGGTTGGCACTCAGGACTTGCATTGCAGCCCTGGGTTTCTGTGGCTGAAGCAGCTGCCTTGCTGGGGGCAGCAAGGGGAGGCCAGGCCACCGTGTCAGCAGCAGGGCAGTGTGCCCACACCCAGAGCTGTCTGGCTCTGCTCTAGGGGGAGGGGAGGCCTCCTCGCTCGACTCCATGTAGCCGGCCGGCGGCCGCCGCTCTGCTGGGTCACAGTGCCATCTAGCGGCCAGCATGCCCACTCTCGGGGGACTGGAGGGCCCCTGGAGGGCGGCCCAGTGAGAGCTGCTGGTGCTGAGTTGGGCAGTGGGAAGGCCCCACTCACTCGTGGTTCAGGGCTCCCGAGAGATCCCAAGCTCAGAATTCCTCTGCCCCCTGCAGCCCCATGGAGCCCGGACAGTGCAGAGAGCTGCCTGCGGGAGAGTCCCGGCAGAGGGCCTGGTGTAGAACAGGGGAGGGAAGCTAGGGACCAAGAGGCCCGCACTGCCCTACAGCCCGCCGACCTCAGGGACACCCTCACCTCTCTGCGTGCCTGGGACTGGCGGTCTAGCAGCCCTCTTCGAGGATGGGATTTGGAATCACACTGGTGGGTCCAGATTCTGCTGCCACCATCCTCCTGTCCTGGCAGCGGTGGGCAAATTCACCTCCCTGGGCCTCAGTTTGCTCACCTGCAAAATGGTTGAAAGTGAAAGGAGGCAAATGGGATATGCCTGGCACAGGCCTGGTGCACAGGCAGTGCCCATGGAGGGTGGCTGACTATCTCTTCTGAGGTTCTGACAGCGATGCCAGGCCTCTGCTGGGCATCTCCTGGGTGTACGGAGTGCCATGCTGGGGGTAGGGAGCACAAAGGTGCAGGCCCGGCCCTGCCCTGCGGTTTTTCCCCTGTATCCCCAGCCAGACCTACAGCCTTGGGCACGGGTGTGGGCCTCTTTGGCCCCTTCCCACAGGAATCCACCGCTCTTCCCGTCTTCCCACCTGACCCTGCCTCCCCCGGCCTCTGCTCCTCCCCCCAGGTACTCTGCATTTTGGCCTCACCCTTTAAGGGAGCATCTGTCCAGGCTGCAAGGTGGTGATTAAAGAAGCCTTAAAAGAAATTTGGAAAGAAAATGAAGGTGGATTTATGATGCTGGGTGGGGAGTTTTGCTGTAGGCTGAGAGCAGTGTGGAACAAAGCGCAGGGCAGATCTGATTTATAGGAAGTCATTATTGGAAGAGACGGAGAGGCCTAAAGCCCAGCTGAGACCTTCTGGCAGATCCCCTGCCAGGCTCAGAGAGGTGGGGGGGGAGGGGCGGCAGGGCGAGGGCCACGGAGCCCTGGGTCCCCAGCAAGCACTGGTGGAGCGGGAACGCCGCCGGCGCTGACAGGCAGGGCTGGAGTGACGGGTCCTTGCCAGGACCCAGGCAAGGGAGCGCCGCCACGGGCTTTCCAGGGACACCCAGAGCCCCAGGATACACAGGGTATCAGGTGCGTTAGATGATTGACAAGAGGTGGCATCACTTTTTAAGAGATGCTGTATCGTGCGAGCGCCATCTTGGCATGTATTTTTTTTTTTCTTTCAGCTAAAACAAGAGATTTTAAAGAAATGTCAGGCCTGTGGCTGGCCACGCCAGGTCTTATCAAGAACACAGACCCCTTCTCTGTCAAGAAGGGACTGTGCAGATAGCATAGGCCCTGGGGTCGTGCCAACATGGACTTGAACAGCAGCCCATTGCTCTCTGGCTGCCATCTGGCTCCCTGAGCCTCAGTTTCCCCACCTAGAAAATGGCGAGGCACCATGCCCGGTACACAGGACTGAAGAGCTGGTAGGCAGAGGAGCACCTGCCACTTCTTTACCTGCCCTCCCCCCGACAGCACCCTCACTGCTTGAGGGGCGCTTGCCCCACACTCCCAGATGCCCCAGGTTTGGAATTCCCCAGCAGACAAAAGGTGGATCCTGTCTGCCTGCCCACCCCGTCGGTGTCCTGCAGGGGTGGCCCGGAGGGTTAGGTGGGGAGTGGGGGCGCCCTGGTCTAGCAGCCTTCACGCGTGTGGCCTCGGAACCCTGCCCAGTGTCCAGAGGCCGCAGCGCAAACACAGGGCTATTGTGCCGCAAGGTTCAGGAAAGTGAGGATGAGAGGCTGTCAGCATCCTGCCCTTACCCTCACACCCCGTCCTCCGACACACAGGCGTGCACGCTCGCCCACTCATCCTCTGTGTTTCCGGCATCTCCGCTGCTCTTTCACAGCATCTTGGATGTTTTTGGCATCCAAGGCCTTGGAGTCCCCCAGAGCCCTTTTTCTATCACGGTCCCAGCAGATTACTCTCACAGGCCCAAGCTCCTAGCCGACGGGCCTCCTCAGGCCTCCACATAATGGACTCCGGATAGACCCAGAAAGCAGCCCCCAAGCAGGCTTGTCCTGTGGGCCGCGTGGAGGAAGCAGAGCTGGAGGGGTCCTGGGTGTCACCTATTTCACAAGGAAGGAGACCAGGGTCTGGAGAGCACACTCCGCGCGTTCCTGCACCGGAGAGGGGTGGAGACCAGGCAAGGACCCAGAAGTTTCTCCATAGCACTGTGCATGTCTCTGCCTCTGTCCTGGGTCCACATTCCAAGGTGTGCAGTAGATCAGCAGCAAACCCCCCACTTCCCCACAACCTTTCTTTCCCTGCCACGAGTATTCCCCCCACCCCAGAGCTGGGCCAGATGCAACCTGAGGGTGGGTCACTCTCACCCAAAATTGGACTTGGGCCTGTGTCACCCAGGCATGGTGGTTCAGAGGTCTGGGGGTGCACCTCTTAAAGGTATGCAGGGCTGCCCTGTGGGGCTCTGGCCCAATGAGCAGATCATCAGAGGGGGGTCCAGAATGTGACAGGAAGTAGAGGGACCCCTGGAGAGGCATTTCCCCCTATAACTCCACGTCCCCTACCCAACCCGGCAGGCAGAGAAAGCAGCGTTCCGGAAGGGGCGGGCAGGAGCCACTCTCGCCCTACCGCAGGATGCCAAGCCCTTTGAAGCTCAAAACTGTTGGGAAAATAAAGGGATATTATTCACTCAGCAGGTGGGAAATAGTCCAGCTAATGACTATGTGGCACCTGACATTTTCCAAGGTATCTTCCAAAAACCAATTCACTTAATATTTATGACAGCCCCGAGAAGCAGCTATTATTACCAGTCTCGAGTTATAGGTGAGAAAGCAGAGCCCAGAAAGGTTCAATGACGTTCCCAAGGTCACACAGCCACAGGGTTTGAACTTCCTGATCCTGAGTCGCTACCTCCTCCCCACCCCTCCCCATGCTGCCTCTCCAGCCCCAACTGAGGGAAGGCAGGTCCCCAGAGGATGTGCTGGCCTCAAGTATAAAGGAATTAATTGATGTAAAGTGGAGGTAACTCCATATTGGGGCCCCATTCTCCAAGGTAAAATACAAATGCTCCTAACTGCCCCCTGGCTAAGCCTCTAAGGTGTGAGTTAAACCTTGGGAGGGGCCCAGGGTGGGTGTGACAGAGGAAAGCTGAGTGAGGAGGGAGCAAGGTCCAGGCAGATGATACTTGCTGCTAGCGGGCTGGTCCTTGGCCGGCAGGGAGAGCTAGCAGAGGCTGCCCTCAGAAGGGGTGCGTTTTATTGGTGTGAAGAGGACCCCCGTCACTGACCCGGAGCAGGCTCCCTGTGGCAGTAGCAAGGGGACAGACACTTGGCTGGCCCTGCCCCCAGTCCCAGTTTGGACCCTCATCCCGAGGCTGCTGGGTCCGGTGGTACCGAGAGGCCAGCTCCCCGACAATCAACTCACCTGCTCCCCAACTGTGCAGGGGACTTGCCAAGAAGGAGTTGTGGGTAACATCTCTGTTATGGTCTGGTTGCCATGGCAATAAATTGTCACTAATTAGTAGTGTGGTTACCATGGCAATTTTCTAGTAATTACAGGTTACAAATGGTGCAAGGCTTCAACCCAACCCAATTAGTTAATTAGAAAGATTTAGAAATTTGTCCAAAAGGGAAATAACCTGCTTTGTAGAAAATGAAGGGAATGTGTCACAGCTCGGGAGCCAGAGGCAGAGAGGAAATTGGAGGATGCCAGAGTCGGGGAGGAAGGATGGAGATGCAGGGTGCCAGGCTCAGCACCCCACCAGGAATTGTGGGGGCCCAGGCAGGGCGCAGGGTTTCTCTCGGGCATCTGCCCCTTGGCTGGAGTCTAGCATGGCCAGGACAGGGCCAGCAGTGCCTCCTCTTTTGAATGGGCAGCAGTAGTGGTGCCCAGGTTGTAGCCCTGCTTGCTGGCTTCCAGAAAGGCACTACCTTAATGCCCCTCCCCAAGGCTCCCCTACTGAAGAGTGCACATCACATCGTGGTGGTTCTCCGCCCGAGAGTGTGGGCTCAGTGGCTCCCTTTAAATGAGGTTTTCACACTCCTTGAGAGCTAATTAGATTACGTAGGAGGAGTTGGGAGGGAAAGGGCCCAGGATGTGCTAACGAGGAACCCAGACAGGCACAGTGAGAAGGCCAGTGTGGTTTTCCCCACCCTAGTGCCTTGGCCCCAAGCCCAGCCCTAGAGGGGAGGGGGCTCCTTTCCACAGGGGAGAAAGGACCCTGAGTTCCCCCCACAGGCATCTCTCCTCAGACCGGAGGAGCCAGGACAGAGACCTTCCTTCCAAAACTACCTTAGCTGCTCTGTAGAGACCTCAGTCCATCTGCAGGCAGGCTGGAGGGGGTGGGCAGCGGGCTGGGAGCTTGGTCCAGCATCACCCAGGCCTGTCTGAGCTCTCATTTGTTTAAAGAGAAAAGAAAGCAAGTTCTGATAATCATTCTCATTGCACTGACCACCCTCCTGAGCGTCACTGTGTCAACTTTGCCGTGCAGATGAGCCACCCGGGCGCCTGCCGGAGCTAAGGCAATGATTGGAGGGGGCCTCTGAGGTGCTGCACCCCACCACAGCTGGCCCCGGGCCCGACTGTGAGTAGGGAGGTTGTAGGATCTGTAAATACCCTTCACAAATCTCTTCTATTTTATCAAAACCCGGAAGTTGAAAAGACCGGTCACACTACCTCCATTTTGCAGAAGAGAAAACAGGCTTAACAGGTTAAGGAAATTGCCCAAGGTCACCAGTCTTATGAAAAGCCATGCTGGGCCAAGAACCCGTGCCCCAGCCCTGGTCAAGCTGTTTTCCACAAAGTATTTCCAACTTCCAGGGTGTGCTACGGGGCGATATCAGGGCTTTGATGCCCATATCGGGAGGGGTTTGTTCACGGCCAGATTGAACTTGCTGACGTGGGTAGCTCAGGTTGAACTCGAATGCGTCTAACCCAAGTGGAGAGCAGACTGGATTTCTTTCTTTTTAAAAAATTATATAGTTTATAAGGTTTACTGCATTTAAACTACAGAAGCAATTATTGTTGCAACAAGCAGAACAACACAAAGGCATTTCCAAAAAATGTCAACTACCATCCCTCCTTTCCTCCCCAAATCCGACCCCATCAAGATAGCCAGTGTGGACAGTTTAGGGTGTGGCCTTGCTCACTTTGCCCCAAACTCAAGAACAAGCCTGTACAAACATGTCTAGAAATAGCATGAATTGTCTTCCTGTTTTTTAGTCAAAGTTGCACAGTACCATTGCTTGGCAAATTGCCTTTTCATTTAGCAATATGTGGTGGGCGCACCTCCTAGCCAGTAACATGGAGCTGTGCATGCTTCTCGGCTGCAGGATAGACCGTCCTATGGCTGTGCCGTTGCCCATCCAACCAGCGGCTGTTGGTGGACACGCAGTTGTCCAGGTGTTTGCTGTGTCCAGCAAAGCAAAGTAGGCGTCCTCATACCTACATCGGGAATCAGTCCTTATGGGTGCCACACGTGCTATGGCAGGTGCTACAGCAAGTGACCATTGTCTTGATTAGCGTGCGTGTGGCTTGGGGTGGTGGGGGCTGTCCGGGAAGCTGTGACTTGACCAAAGCGTTATGGGTCTAGCTGAGTTTAGGATTATCGTGATTCAGCCACTGAGGCAAGGTCTGTTCCTTCAGTCATGGACTCCTGCTGGCACGAGGTGGCTGAGCCTTGCTCCTCACCAGCCCCATCATGGTTTATGGAGACTGGAGCCTATGTCTGGGCTCAGGGAAGCCTCCAGAAAGTCAGGATGCCCCCAGGGCACTTTCTGATACATTTTTGAAGCTTCTCAGGGCAGCCCCAGTCCTCCAAGAAGGCCTGGGCTTTGCTTCTGCCACTCAGAGTGGGTCGGTGTCCTCTCCTAGGGGGCCGGGGTGTCAGCGTGGGCCCCATCCTCAGCAACAGTGCCTCAGACATCTTCTGCGACAACGAGAATGGGCCCAATTTCCTCTTCCACAACCGAGGTGATGGCACCTTTGTGGATGCCGCAGCCAGCGCTGGTGAGTGCAGCCCCCACCCTGGGCCCCTCAGCCCCCTGGACCCACAGAGGACTCTGGGCCTCCCTCCCCTCCCCAGGCCAGCCCCCGAAAGCCTCAGGAGACGTCCTCGTCCAAACCACACAAGAGGACCTCGCTGCTCACCTGCCGTTCCACGCCCTCCCCGGCTCAGGCCCCAGCGCGTGTTTGCTACTGGAGGGAGAGGGGCCTGGCACTCCTGACCATCATCCGTCTGCCAGAAAATGAATTGGCCCGTGTTCCTCTGTGTCCTGTTTGTGTCTCTCAGCGTCAAGTTCCCCCTCCAAGCTGCCTCTCTCCAATCCCTGCCCCCACATTTATCTTAAACATTCAGTTCCATTCAATAATCATTTATCAAGTCCTTGCTAAGTGCCAGCCTGTTGGTGCTACTGGGGCTGCTAACCTGAATGAGGCTAAGACCACCTGACCCCTCAACTCCCCCCACACACAATACACACAGAGGCACTGACATTGTATAGGAAGAAACAGACGAATAAACAAATAGTCATAATAAGAGCTGGATAAAATCCACACAAAAGAGTGCTCCAGGCTCTCAGTTCAGCTCTCCTTCTTCCATTGTGCTTATCATTCATCGACCTCAGGACCTTTGCACTTGCCATCCTCTCTACATAAAGTGCCCTCTCCCCCTTCTCTATCTGCAGAACTTCTATTTATCCTTCAATACTTAACTCAGAGATTGTCCATGAAACCTTTCCTGACTCCTTCTGTGCCACTTGTCGAGATTGGCACCCCCGCTTCTGCAATCCACTGCCTTTGCATGCCCCTCTCCCTCAGGCTTCTGTATTGCTCCCATAATCTATGTCCATAAGACTGTTCATCTTGCTACAATACTTGGTACACAGTGGTCACCCAATAAATTTTGTTGAATGATGTAATTGACACTTAATAAGTATGGGTGTCCATAGTCCTTCAGCTATTTCTTCCTCCCCATTTCCTCCCCACCTTGCCAATGAATGGATGGTTTTATTTTACCTCCTAGGAGGTATGGAGACAAACTCTGGCCTCCAGAAGAGGTAGGTGAGCAGGGATCTAGACACATAGATCAAAGGTCCTATAAGCTCCAGCCAGAGCTGACATTGGCATCAGAGCTCTGAGCAGGTGCCACCTGCGTCCCCAGCTCTCTGCTCCCTGTTCCCATTTTGAACATTCACAACCCTACTAGTATCCAGTGAGGTCCCCATCCTTGCCTTGCCCTCTTCTCCTTCCCTGGCAAAGCTAACATTGTGAGGCAGTGCCCCTGGCCTCTCCTCCCTCCCAGCTCACCCCTCCTGGTGCCATATACTCTGGCAGCAAATTTTCTCATTGCTGAAAAATCATAAAATGAAGGGGAGGTGGTGGTGGAGAAAACCTAGAGGATTTGATAAGGTGTTAAAGAGATGGAAGCAGAGGTGAGCCAACAAGTTGGGAGAAGGTATCAGGCGGGAGGAGAGAGGAAAGGTGTTAAGCCCGTAATTGAAAGTCAGAATGATTGCAGGGGTTTAACAAGACATGTCAAGAGGGCATTCATCACCCAAACAGATGCTGCTGTGAAATGCAGCCTGGCACCGATTATTCCCGTGAAAGGGAACCAACTCCTTGTCAAGGTGCCTCGTAGATAGGAGAGAAATGGGCCAACACAGAAGGCCACTGACTCTGGGGCTGGGAGTTCTGCAGAGAATTAATAGGCTATTAATCCTACAGGTTGGAAGCTGCCCCTATTCCTTTGCAAATCCTCTTTCTGAAGCCTGGGCCTTACTGCCTCTTCTCCCCCTGCCCCGCCCTCCAAGAGGATGCTCAGCCTCCAAGGTCCCCAGAGGCCCCACCCTGCGCCTCCGGGCTCCCATCCTCAGTATCTCCAGAGCTTCCTGTGCCCTGGAGTCTGGGATCCCCACCCCCACCCTATTATCCTGTGGCCTACCACCTCTGACTGCCTGATGGGCCGTGGCGATGTGCCTCCGGAAGCTTCACGCAGGTGTCCAGACGGCATCTGTACCCTTAGGTCGTGCGTGGCTGAGAGATCGGGTCTGCCTTGAGCAGGCAGCTGGTCAGGCCATCACTGCGGGCAAGCTGCCCTCTGTCCTCCCCCAGGACCCGCTCAGTCTCACTGGCCATGGGTGACATGGGGCACAAGCGTCTCTTCCCTGACCTCACGAGGCATGCCCTGGGTTTCCCTGTCAAGGTACAGCATTTCCTCTGCTGTCACCAGTGTTCCCAGGTCACCACCTGGGAACTAAGAAGGCGACTAAGAAGACAGTTCCTGACCTCATAGAGCATAAGTTCAGTGGGGGAAACCAGACACCCTATGAGGGTAGACTGCAAAGGGACATAATTGCACAGCTGGAGGGAAAGAATAGAAGGCTGTCAGGGAAAAGAATGGGGAGGGGGAAGACTGGGGCCTATTTCCATTGAAATGATCAGGGAGGACTTCCCTGAGGAGGTGACCTTGTAGCTGGGAGCAGAATAACCAAGAACCAGGGAAAGAGTGCTTTGGGAGGAGAGTCAAAGCTTGAGCAAAGTCATAGAAGCTGAAAGAGCTTGGTTCACTTGAGAAATGAAAAGAACACAGGGTGGCCAGAGTCTAGTGAGAAAGAGAGAAAGACCAGTTAAGGCGGGAAGGGGTCTTGTGCTACCCCTGCAGGAGTCTGAACTTGACTGAGAGCCCTGGGAAGATTGAAGCAAAAGTACCAGTCAACTTAATGTATCCCAGTGGCAGTGTTGGCAGAGGCCTTTATTCCTCCAGAATTTCCACCATTCTCCCTCTCCCAAGCTACCCCAAAATAGAGCAAAATAGTGTGCTTGCTGGCAAGTTTCTGGTCCCCTTTGCAACTACTGATAATTCTGAGCAGGCCCTTCTCCCAGGTGGCATGGGTGCTCCCGTGGAATGCCAGCAAGGTGAGGGTTTGCAGGACCTGCAGGGGGCACTGCCCTGAGGGCCCCGACTTTCCTCCCCAGGTGTGGACGATCCCCACCAGCACGGGCGAGGTGTCGCTCTGGCCGACTTCAACCGGGACGGCAAAGTCGACATCGTGTACGGCAACTGGAATGGCCCCCACCGGCTCTACCTGCAGATGAGCACCCACGGGAAGGTCCGGTTTCGGGTAAGAAGGGGCCTCTCCCTCACTGCCTTCCCCTTCTGGCCACCCGGCACTGTGAGTGGCCCTGGCATGATCGGAGGCCACAGCCCCACTTGTGCCTCTGACCATGCTGAGAAGGGGCTTGTAACTGCAGAGCCTCGGGGTGTGAGGCCACAATGAAGGTGACATCTGGGGGACAACGGACAATGTCTGGGATGTTCTTGACACCGGGATAGGAGTGCTACTGGCATCTGGTGGGTAGAGGCGAAGGGTGCTGCTAAACATCCTATGATTTCCAGGAGAGCCCCACCGCCAAGAAGGGCCCAGCCCAAATGTCAGAGTGCCGAGTTGAGAAACCCCACTAACCCTTCTGATGGCCTCTTCCAGAGCTCACAAGAGCAATAAGAATAATAATAGATGCCCCATTTATCAGGTGCCTTCTGTGTGCCAGGAACTGTGCTAAGCGTTTTACATACATTATCCCAGGCGTGCAATGGAGCAACCCCAAGGGGGCTATGTAGGTTTCCATTTTTATAGGATCAATAGAATAATAATGAGTTAAAGATCCTGAGGTCTCTTTGTTCCCCAGCTCTTAAGGCCCTGCTTAGCCCACCCTGGCCAGCTGGACAGGCTCTTAATCAGCCTCATTACTGCGCCAATGAGGACAGCCTTCCTTCCTGGCCTCCCCAAAACAGGCAGCTCGCCAGCTGTCCCAGGCCGGCTGGGCCAATGGACAGGGCCTACGGAAAGAGGGTGAGGGACAAGGCCAGGCTGAAGGGCAGAGGGGCGCCCCCAGAGACAGCAATGGTGCCCTCCCAAACCCTCTCCAGGAAGGCCCTGAGATTTAGACAGGTTCCCAGGGCCTGTAAGGGGCAAATCCGTCTATAATGGACATTCTGCTTAGAAACAAAAAGGTCTCTATGCACAGTTCTTCGATTTCAGGGGGAAGTCCCATCCCAGGGCCCCCTGACCACCGAGGCCCTGTCAGCACTCTGTGGCCCCAGCTGGGCTATCCTGGGGCTGAGGTTTCCCCATGAGCCCTGGGCAGGTGTATCTGATACTGCAACCGCCACAAAGCAAATGTCTCCAAAAAAAGGAAAATATCAAAAGACTTCCAAGAAATACCACAAGGTTCTAGAGGCAGCAACACCACATCTGAAGGCAGCCCCGGCCGCCTTCCATGACGCCGAGTGCAGGGCAAGCCAGGGCAGTGCAGTGATGGAGCCTGTGCCCACTGTGTGCCCAGTATTTTGCACTCAGTCCTCCCACCTGGCAGCTACTGCTGCGCCCTTACTGCTGATGAGCAGAGTGAGACCCCAGGAGCTGAGTGACTTGCCTAAGACCACACAAGCTAAGGAGCAGAGAAACCTGGACCCAAATGCAGAGCACCTCCCAGTGCCCACCCAGCCGCCAGCCTCACCACGGGTCTAGAAAGGGCACAGCGTCTGGATCAGACACCCCGGCTATGTCCTCACTCACCGGCCATGAGTGCAAGCCACACCCCTCCTCCTCCAGGGAGGATTGTGAATGGGGACGCTAATGTCTGCCCTGTCTCAAGTCACCGACAGGAGGCCTAAGTGTGAGCCTAGCTGGGAAGCAGCAAAGGCTTCGCAGTGCGACCAACCGTTCCTCTTCGCTCCCTTGTTCTCCTCAAGCGGCCTGAACTTCCTGTGGTTCTAATCACAGCCCCCTCCGCCCCGCGGGACCCTATGGGGCAGGTGGGGAAGGAGGTTAAGTTGGGTGACTTTTACCTTGGCAGCCACACACGCACTCCCACGCCCCACCTTGTGCGTCTGCCCGCTCACCTGCGGCCCTCTCTCCTCCCAGGACATCGCCTCGCCCAAGTTCTCCATGCCCTCCCCTGTCCGCACAGTCATCGCTGCCGACTTTGACAATGACCAGGAGCTGGAGATCTTCTTCAACAACTTCGCCCACCGCAGCTCCTCAGCCAACCGCCTCTTCCGGTAGATGCTCCAGCCTGGCTCGTGGCCGCTCACTCTGAGCAATGGGGGTCAAGGAGGAAGGTGTAGGACTCAGAAGGGCCTCCTCCACGAGCTGAGGCGGAGAAGGCCCTGATGAATGAGGAGAGGACAGGGCTGAGCCAGAGCCTGTGGCACGCAGGCGCATCCTGGCAGGAAGCCGGCCTCCTGGCAGAGGGACATGTCCCAAAGTGTGACCAGATGCCAGGCTCCGCGGAAGTCCACGTGGCCTTAAAAGGGGTGCACAGAGTCCGCTCCGGGGGCACTGGGTTATGCCAAGGCAGGTTTATTGGCTGTGGGACTTCTCAGAGCCTTTAATTTGGCCACAAGCATTTTTTTTTTCCAAAGATGGATAGAATGTTCAAATAGACTTGACCACAGAGACCTCTTTCAAAGATTTTTCTCTTGGGATTGATGCTCTGCAAAACATCCCTTGGGATGTGCTGCTGAGACCAACAGGGACAGGGTGAGGGGGTCACAGCCTGGTAGGCATCTGCCCGCCCCTGAGTGGCGTCCAGCGGAAGGGCTGGATTTTCAGAGGCAGCTCTTCTCCTAGAAGAATTACCCAAGTGCTATCGGAAGTACAGAACCCGAGGGCTCGCCTGGGTCTCCTGAGTCAGAATCTCAGGGGTGAGACCCAGGAATCTCTATTTTTAACAAGGGCACTTGGCGTCACGTGATTCTCGGCACATTGCGGTTAAGAATGCTGTGGCCTGAGTGCGCTGCGCTGGGTCTGAAACACGCCAGCGGGTCTCAGAGCAGGTGTGAGGGGCGGGCGGGCCAGGTGCTTGGATTCGGGACACAGGCCAGATCCCCTGCTTGGCTCCTCAGGGGCCCTGAACCCGCCCCCGGAAGTGTCCCGACTATTAATAAAAGGTGGGAGCTGTGACTAAGGGTGTTTTAAAATATAATTATTAACAAAGCATCAATCTTGACTGGATGTAATCACCCCCCAAAGGCACCAGATTTACTAATTAGGTGCCTTGCAAAAAGCTTATTCACAACTTCCAGATTAATTGCAGAAGATCAATTGCTCGTTAACAGAGACACTGCTTTCCTTCTCTGGCTAATAAAGTGTCACTGCCAGGGCCTCTGAGCATCTAGGAGTCTAGTGCTCTGGCGTCTGTGGCCTCAGAAGCTAGGGCCCTCTCTGCGCCTGCCCACACCTACCCCGCTTACCCCTGGGCAGGCGGGCCCAGGGCTATCCCTAGACAGGTGCCACACTGTTGCCCATGGCTGGGTGTGTTTGCGTCCACACAGCGGCAGTGGAAGCCACTTCCCGGGTGCCCGTCTGTGCCCCAAGTCCTCACGGCAAGTGGCTGGGCCCAGAGCACACAGTGGCGGGTGGGGGGCCGCAGCTGGGCCACTGCCGGCTGTCCGGAAGCATAGCCCCGCTGTCCTGTGCCGCATGGGCTTTGCCCCTGTCCCGGGAGGAACATGTAGAGCCCCTCGGGGGGCACCAGGGACACAGAGCCTCAGTGCGCCTGAGTCTGCAAGTCCCTTCATGACGTTTAGGGCAACAGGGAGTGTGGGGTGGGGGGGACTGTCAGCTACAGCAGGCAGGAACAGGCCCTCTCCCAAGCCGAACGCGTGTCCCGCTGACGCCTCCAAACACCCTCTGATGCATCCTCATCTCTGCACCCTGCTCCACGCCCGGCCTCTCTCACGGGGATTCCTGCCAGTGCCACCTCAACCTCCCTGTGTCTAGTCCCACAGAGCAAGCTGCTGAAAATGCAAATCTGACCACACCCCAGTTCCACCCAAAACCCTTTAGCAGCTCCCCACTAGCCTTTTCTCGACTTGTCCCACAGAGTCTGGTGTCGCCGATCTCATCACGCTCTGCGTCCCGTCTACTCTAAGCACCAGACATCCCAGCTTCTTTCGGTTCCGGGCTGGGCCAGGCCTGGCCCCTCAAGCTGCCTGCACGACCTGCCTCCCCCTCGTCTGAGTGACACAAACTCACTCATCATTCTGTCCCAGCTCACTTGCTCTTTCTCCAAGCCTGGTCACCCAAATCTCAGTGAGAGTGCTCAGCCCTGCACCCCCTTTGTCCCATCCTCCCTAGAGGCTTTCAGCACTCTGCGTGGGGTTTCCTGTCACCATGGGCCCTGTGCTCCAGCCTCCCTGGTGCACCCCACATAGTGCCCAGCACACAGAAATTGCTGCAGAATTTGTTCAGCAATATATAATCATGGTGGAACCCTCGGCTTTATCCTTAGGAACACTTAACAGCGTTGGCCCTGAAGCCGTGGGTCTCTGCCCAGCTGTGGCAGAACATGCAGGCACAGGTATTCAAAGGACCCCTGGGTATGGGCAGGGTAAGGCATCTTCACCTCTGGCAGGTGGGCACACACCCCTGGCACTACCGGGGATCACACCCACTGCCCAGCCTGCACGGGCATGTGGTCTGCACAGATGCCCCCTGTGGACAGAGGAGACCGCCCAGGGTATGTGCAGCTGTGCCAGCCAGCCCTCCTTGCCATGAGCCTCTGCAGACTCCAACTCGAGGGGCCCGTACCCCCTGGAAAGAACTGGTCACCTCACAGCCCTCCAGTGACGCTCTGTGACTTGGGTGAACAGCACCCACCTAAGAGGGCGGAGAGGGGTACAGAGCCCTCCTGGGCCTCTGTCTGTTCCAACATTGCTCCTCACATCCTGGCAGAGCCTCCAAGGCTAAGAGAACCCAATGAGTGAGGACAAATGAGAGAGGAAAGCTCCCCACCACTATTAGCATTTGGATCCGTGTGGAGAAAGCACACGGCTTTCACAGAGGACTTTTCTGAAGCAAATGTTACCACAATTCAGAGTTCAAAATAGCAGAACCCCTGCAGCCCCAAGGGCCTCCCTTTCGTTTGCCTCTGGAATTCATCCACAGGCCCCACAGACATGTGCTTGGAGCTTTCTGAAAGCCAGGCACTGTGTTAGATGCTGCGGGAGATGCAAAGATGATAATACATAGCCCCAGCCTGCAAAGAGCTCACAGCCCAGCTGGGGAGATAAGATGCTTTCATGCAGAGCTGTAACACAGGCAAAAGGGATAAAGGCCAGGAGAGAGATAAAGGCCGGACAGGAAAGCACTGCTTCTCAAAGGACGATCAGGGAGGGCGAGGAGGAGGTGGCATTTGAGTGGGGTTTGAACCTTGGGTAGCATCCAGAACTCAGAAACCTAGGGCCGCTCAGGGAAGGGGAAGGTCAGCTGAAGGTGGCTGTGTCCCTGCCCCTTCTCCATCCATCAGCTGCCCTTCTCCGGCCATCTATAATTCATCCATTAGAGAAGGAACAATCAATATTTACCAACGTAAATTAAAACCCAAGAAGGGAATGGGCAGGGCCTGGGAGCAGAGAAGCTCTTAGGCAACCAGGTGGCAGCCCGCACAGCACCCAGGGGGCTTCGGAGCCGGGAATGAGGGGGTGGGCCTCTGGGTCCCACATTTCCTCAGCCCTGAACCAAGCCTGTCTCCCCTTCTGCAGCGTCATCCGCAGGGAGCATGGCGACCCCCTCATTGAGGAGCTCAATCCTGGCGATGCCTTGGAGCCTGAGGGCCGGGGCACAGGTGAGGCACCTGAGGACTCCCACTGGCAACCCCTGTCAGCTCTGCCCACACCTTGGGTGAGGGTGGGAGGGATGGGTGGCCAGCCCACAGCGGGGCTTCTCTGTCACTGCAGGCCTGTGGCCGAGCACAGAGGCGGAGGCGCCCCAGGGCCAGGCACAGCGGGCAGGAAGCAGAGGCGGGGCTGCAGCCAGGGCCTAGAATCCCCTGCTGGAGTTTCTCTGGCCAGGCCTCACTGGCGGGGATGGAAAGGAGGCCACGACCTCTCCCCTCTTCCTAGGGTTTAGAGAAACAATAAGGGCCCGGAGTCCCGACCCAGCCTGCCTTGTCTCCCTTGTGATCTTGGAAAGTTGCTTCATCTGGGTCTTGTTCTCCACGTCCATACAATGGGTATCATGGCCTCTGCCCTCCTCAATTGTCTGGGTATAGTACGGACCCAAAAGGGGGCTGTGTGTATACGAACACTTCCCAGATTGACAAAGTGCAAATGTAAAGGGCAGGTACAACAGAAGGGAGAGAAGCCCTCGTGGCCTGTAATTTGCACCCTCCCTCTCTGTGCAAAGTCCTGGGGAAGGGAAGGGAAGCCTCTTCGAGTCGCAATCGTGAATGGCTGTTAGAAAGGCGAGGAGCAGCCTCCCCGCCCCAGCCGTGTCCTTTCTCTGCCTCCACACTCAGGGCCGGGCCATGCCACTGGTCCGGAGCCCCCTTGGTGGGGCTCCTGGTCGGTGGCCAGAGTGAAATCTGCGTTGTTGCAGGGGGCGTGGTGACAGACTTCGATGGAGACGGGATGCTGGACCTCATCTTGTCCCACGGAGAGTCTATGGCTCAGCCGCTGTCCGTCTTCCGGGGTAACCAGGTGTGCATGGACCGAGGGACATGTGCAGCCCAGCCCGATGGGCTCTCCTGGGGCCGAGTGGGTGGGGGCAGAGAAGCTGGGGGTGCTTGCTTGGCCACAGTGGCAGGAGATGGACAGCCTGGGCTTTCCACCAGCAGGTGCAGCTCCGCTGCCCCAGCACCTCCTTCCGAACAGAACAGCGGCAAGTCCGGCCTTGCTTTGGCCTTCCCTGCCTGGCATCGCCCCCACCCCACCCCTTCCTGGGCCTTGCCTTCTGCTCTGTCGACACTTCCTGCCCTACCTGGCCTGCCCCTCCCACCCACCCGGCTGAGCCAGGCTGCCTTCCTCCCTCACCCACAGGGCTTCAGCAACAACTGGCTGCGAGTGGTACCTCGGACCCGATTTGGGGCCTTCGCCAGAGGGGCTAAAGTCGTGCTGTACACCAGGAAGAGCGGGGCACACCTGAGGATCATCGACGGGGGCTCGGGCTACCTGTGCGAGATGGAGCCCGTGGCGCACTTTGGCCTGGGTGAGTCAGGCTCAGGGAGACCAGGGGTTAAGGGGAAAGGAGTCTTAAAAGGCTTCCCGGAGAGGAGAGGTAATAATAGAAAAATGTTAAGAATCACTGGAGGGATCCAAGAGTGTCTTTGCTAAAACATGATGGTCAAGAAAACATTTGAGTCAAATATCCCCAGGTTCAAAATCCTCCCACCCCCATGTGTTAGCACCTCTTGAGGTGATATACTATTAACATAAAAGGAATAGGCAGTACAATCTCAAATTAATAAATGCATATATATATGTTAATATTATATACACATCATATGTGCAGAGAACAAGACGGAAAGACAACGCAAAAAGTGTGAACACGATTCTCTCTGAGTGGCTGGACTACTACAGCAGCTCTAACTCATTCCAGGCATGCTGGCTCTTTACTCTCAGCACCTCACTTCATCTGCATGACGGGGTTATTTATCCCGGTCTTACAAATGCGGCAACTGAGGATCAGAACAGTTAAGAAACCTGCCTGGGTCATATGATAGGTAAATAGCAGAGCTAGGACTCAAGCCCACACCTCTCTGAGCTTCTGATTGCATTTTCGCCTCCATGTGTGTTATTGTGTTTTTCAACTTTTACAGGAAACACATACTCTTTACATAGCCTGAAAAATGTGCGTAGATATATTTAGAGGACGCAAGGTTATAGGAACAAGTTCTCAGGCTATTTTGCGCTGAGTGGACTGGCCAGCAGTTGGAGGTCTATCACTTTAGGGGACAGCCATTTGCTCTGTTGACCCGGAAAGTCCAAGACGATATTTAAATATGTAGTGCTCTTTCAGTATAGCAGTAGCTGCTCTAGTCAAGCACTAACTTTGTGCCAGGTCCTGGGCTAAGTATTTTATATGCTTCCTTATTCGATTCCCAGTACAACATGATGAATCATTAATCCTAACCCCCATTTTACAGATCAGAAAACTGAGGGTGAGGCCTCCTTCAGAAAGGAGACCCAAGGGAGGCTATCCAAGCAACAGCTTGACTGTCATGGTATCCTAAGTGGGGTGTTTATCCAGGTGTCTGGCTGGACATCCCATTGTACAGCTAAGGAAGTTGAGGCTCACACAGCGAAGTAGTGGCTAGGCCAGGGCTGGGCGGGGTTCTCCTGCCCCGTGTCCCATGGGCTCCCTGTTCGAATTTAAGACACATGTCATGTGCCTCAAAAATTATTTGGGTCTGAACTCTGGCTCCAGCTGCCCCTGAGACTCCCCCACAGGCTCCTCTCTGCTCCCAGTGCCTGCTTTCAGAGACGCACTGCAGGAAGCTGCTCTTGGGGACCCAGCCCTGCGCCTCAGCCTTGACCTGCAGTGAGACACACTGCGTGGCGCAGCAGGCAGTGGGGCTCCAAGCCTGCGTCTCCAGGGCCCCTGCATCTTAACCCAGGACGATCCCCTCCACAGAACGGGGCGTGGCCAGAGCTC
Source organism: Scalopus aquaticus (assembly GCA_004024925.1). Lineage (NCBI taxonomy): Eukaryota > Metazoa > Chordata > Mammalia > Eulipotyphla > Talpidae > Scalopus > Scalopus aquaticus. The sequence goes on along the minus strand of PVIJ01007343.1, from coordinate 32,134 downwards.
CTAACTGACGGAGGGGCCGACGCTGAGGAAGGAAAAGAGAAGCCTAGGGGAAAGCTAGATGGAAGGAATGAGGAAGAGAGACAGTGGGGAGACAGGCAGAGACAGGAGCGGGGGAGACCAAGAGGCAGAGACAGAGACAGTTAGCACAAAGAAGAAACTCTCCCTGCCCTGCAGTCCAAGGAGCGAGGCGGATAGACACAGTCCTCTGCTGCAAGCAGACTGACGCCCGCCTGCTGGCCCATCGTCCGTGAGAGGCCCCCAGAGGATGCCAGTTCTGCTCCGGGGCAACTTTCCCAAGGACCTGGGACTAGAACTAGGTCTGCTGGGCACGTGGGAGCATGGAAGGCGCGGTCGGGGGCTAGGAGAGCATGCAGGGGTGGCAGGCTTAAACCAAGGCCCAGAGTAGGTTCGGTGCGTCCGGGGCGAAGGGAGCAGAGTCTCATAAGTGAGGCCGGACCACACTGCTGAGGACGCCCAGAGCAGGCTGGGCCGGAGGGGCGGGCCTGCGGGGGGCGGAAAGCCACACCAGGTGTGCAGCGCCTGGGCAGGGCTGCAAAAGAGCCCCTGCAAAGGGGCCTCCAGCAGGGCCAGAGTGCTGGCACCGGGAGCAGCAGCAGTTGCCTCAAGGCCTTGTTTTTGTGTGTTTTTTTTTAGTTGTAAGAATAATGCATACTGATTATAGGAGAATTAGAAAATACAGCATTATTTTTTTAAAAATCAAAAAAGAAAGCAAAAATAACCTGTAATCTCACCACTATGTTTGGAATATTAAGTGAACGTTCCTCCCTCCACCCTCCCCCAGTGCCATCTGATACATCCATTCAATACATATTTATTGAGCACCTGCTAGGTGCCAAACGCAAGTGCAGATTCTTGCCATGAGTGGTCTTACCTTGCAGTGGGAGGAGGAGAAGCAAGGAATACAAAATCATCCAATGAATAGGTGTAGCCCTGAAGTGCCAGAGATGCTGAGTGCTATCAGGAGAAAGTGCAGAACAGGGCAAGGGGGTGGGAGTGGGCAGGGGAGAGGGGAAGGAGCGGCCTCAGGCCTCCCGGTCGGAATTTGTGACATGCGTCCGCATAGGAGCATATGCCCAGGCAGGTGCTCCTTGGGATTTTTTTAGATAAAGATGATGATACGCTACTACTCCCAAGCTGGCATTTTCTTCTCTCTCAACACCTCTCCCGGACATCATCCCGAGTCTGCACCTCCCTCCTCCGCACTCCGGACTCTCGGCATCCTTTATTCAGTCAGTGCCCCAACGACACACAGGCAGTGGCCTCCTGGTCCTGAGCGGTCTGGTCTGTTCGGTGGCGTTTGGGGGGGAGGGGCATGTCCAGAACACAAGCAAGGTCTCCTCGGCAGCCCAAAGGACTGAGAAGCAAATGCAGCCCAGGCTGTGCAGAGGGAGCAGGGCTGGGGGGTGTGAGGATGTCCTCCTAGCAGCGCTCACAACATCCTGCCTCACCCCAACTGGCCCTGCATCCCTTTTCCCTCCATGATTCACCCCTGCCTCCCCCTGGCTTTGCAGGAGCGAGTGGTTGGGTCTGTGGGTACACACGTGCCCTCTCTGTAGACAGCCTCTTCGGGGCCTTCCTTTCCCCAGGCGTGGCCTCCAGCTCATTTCTACTCTGGCTGGAGAGCGCCTCCCTGCACTATAGTCTCTGCACTGAGCTCTAAGCCACCTCTGGACTGGGCTTCTCAGGCCGCAGCTGAGTGTGCTGGCCCAGGAGGGGGGTGGGGGGGGCTGGCTGCAGTGCTGCACGGTGCAAACTCGGGATCTTGTCAGAGGTGTGTTCTCAGGGGCTCACCAGAGGGCCCACTCTGTTATGCAGCGTGCTCAAGCTTCTTCCTATAGAACTGTCTATTCTGGGGGTGTCAGCTCCCACCCCACCCATCTCTGCTTACTGGAGCCCCAAGTTTTACTGCCCCCTCCACCCTGACCTTTCTCTGCTCCTCCCAAGTACAGACAGCGCCAGGCTCATAAGTGAACGTTTCTGCTCCCAGTCCTTGGCGAGTGCCACCCTGTTTGCCCCAAACCCACCCCCAACCCCTGCATCCTTATCCCTGCATATCCCACACCCTGTCTCCCCACTTCCTCGCTGGCAGAGGGCTGAGGCAGCTCAACCAAATCCAGAAAATAAAAACAAGCACCAATAATCTGCTAACCCCTGCCAGCCCCACTAGGGTTTCACCCACTCAACCAGTCCACCCCAAATATTGACAACTGCCCATACACACACATACCACCTCCCTTTCAACTAGTTGTTAGCTAATGACTCAGAGATGCCTCCAAGCTGGCTGGTGCTCACTTAGGGAAGGAAAATTCAGTGGCCCACATGAAAATGGCTTGATTAAAGTGCAAAAATATTCCACCAACTGTATTCCCACCATCTGTTTTGCTTGTAATTCTTCTGAAAAGCGCAATTTTCTGTGCCTCCATAGCCTTTGTCCTTTCAAAGCTGCCAGAGGCAACTCTCTGCTGTCTTGACCTCACGTCTGCGCTGGCTAGCAGGGCCTCCTCTGCCAGCCACCCCGGCCCCCTGGACGAGGCCTGAGCAGCGCCTAGGAGCCGGGCCCGCTCGTGTGGCTGTGTGGAGACGCGAGCCCCCCGGGACAGAGGCATCAGCTGGGCCTGGGGACGGTACCCGGGCTCCCCCAGTCCCAGCCCAGAGGCCTGCATGCCCCTTGGCCTCGCCAAGCTGAACCAACACGGCGATCGCACTTTCCCAGCTCAACACCCCCGCTCTGCCCGGTACCCACAGACACAGCTCCTCCAGGAGGTCTCTCTCCTTCCTGCTAGACCCTCACCCCTGCCCATGTGATGATTGTTCCAGGTGTGCTGGGCACAGGGGGAGGTGGGCAGTAGGACAAGGGTATACCAGATGTGGGCTTGGGGTCAGATGCTCCCTAGGAGGGTAACTGCTGGCAACTCACTTCCGTTCCCCGAGTCTTTAGATTAGAAATCGTAAAACAAGTACCTTCCTCATGGTGCTGCCATGGGGCGCCAAAGCGGTGCCGCAAATCACCAGGTGGGGTTCGGGATACAGACTCTCTAGTATTGTTGCCAACAAGTGAATGAAAAAGGCCCCTTGGGAATGGCAGGTGCCCCCGTGTCTAAGAGACGATGGGATGAATGCTGAGGGTGCAGCGACCGGCTGGGCAGGGCTCACATCCCAGAGAGGGAGGGCTGTCCTTTGTGGGTGTCCTGGAGCACCAGTCAACAGCCCCATCCTACAGATGAGGAAGCCGGGGTCCCAGAGGGTGCCCAAGTCGGGTGACAGTCCTGCCGAGGGACCCCATGGCTTGCTTGGATGCTGGGTGTGGAGGAAGGGAGGAAGCAGGCGAACACAGGAGGAGGCAGCAAATACAGGATGTAAATTTGTGACTGTCTATGAATATTCGGCGATTCTTTTGAGTTATTTGTGGCACTTCAGTCAGGCTGGAAAATATATTCATGTAGCTGTTCTGTTGGCTGAGGTGAGAAACATTTGCTTTTCTTTGTCTCCTTTTTTAAATGGAAAATGTTTACTTTTTATGTATGCCACTTTATTTGGGCACTGTACACCCTAAAAATGCCAGATCTCTTGAACTTCAAGACACTCAAGATGGAAAAACTTTCTGTAGCAGACACTCCCACTCCCATTTCCACCCCTCCACCAAAAGGAATGATTTAGAAGGAGGGAGTGGGGATAGGGGTTTATGAGATATGTTTTCTGGCTTGATAAAGCAAAACTCGGACCCATTAAGTGGCTTGGGAGGGGTGAGTCTCCATGAGATAAAAAGTTGGCCCCCACATGGGTGCCTCTCCCTGGTACACACACCCCCTTACCCATCTCCACCAGCCTGAGGAGGCAAAGGCTACTCACCTGCTCACCTCTGACACTTCGGTGTGTGACAGCTGGTCCCCGCCCTCATTAGCTCACAGCACAGCAGCAGCGAGCCTGGAACATTCCAATGAGACTTCTCAGAACTGGGGAGAGAGCGGTTGGGAAGAGGAGAGGTTTGTTACAAAACAAAAGGGACCCAAACTCAGGGAGGGTCAGGAAGCTGGATAAAGTGATTCTCCAGGTGCAAGTTCCTCTGAAATCCCCAAACAGACATCTGGGATCTCTGTGGAAAAGACACAACTGCTTCGTTCCACACCAGGCTCTTAGCCTCACTGCCATCAGACTCTGCACAGGGGAGTCCCCACATAGGTTGTTCTCAAAGTCTGCATGTAACCCTTTTCTAAAATAGGGGAGCCCCTTTATCCATGATGATGTTTCACAGACTACCCTTCACCCCTGGGTAGCTATCATTGTCAGTTCAAGGATGGACAATAATGACCAAAAGGGCTCTCAGTTCAGCAGCACGTCTCAGCTTCCCTTGTTTTCTTGCAGAATCTATACACATTATGGGAAAGGGGGCACACATGGTGACATTCAGCATTTAAGGATGCTTGTGGGGTGTATAGGTGTGTGGACCCCTGAACACTGGGCCCACATATGCTCAGCCATGGTGGGCGATAATGAGGGGGCTGTTGCCCTCTCTTACTGTGCTGAGCACAACCTCTTTCACAGGTGACTGACAAGAAGTGCCTCTCCCTGCAGTGGAGGTCTGGCCTCCACCCCAGTTCATCACTGTTCGCCTGATCTCCTGCCTTGCAGGAGCCCGGGCCCCTTTAACCAGTGCCAAACACCTGGCAAATCTTTCCAGCCTGCTTTCTGCCAGCAGAGGAAGGCATTGCCGTTAGTGAACATCTCGGCTCTGCTGAGCGCTCTTTCTCATGTGCCCTCTACCTTCTAGCTCTTTATCACCGGAGCTTTTCACTGGTGCTCAACTCAAATGCCTGTTGCCCAGGAGCCTGTCCCTGGCCAATCTGAGTAGAGAAGGCTGGAGCCTCTCCACCCATTGTGCTCTTTGTTTTCTTTACAGAGCTTGGCAATCTCTGACACCACTGATTTGTGCATCTATTTGCCTGTCTACCCCACTAGAGTGGAAACTCCCTGAAAACAGGGACATTCCCAAGGACAAAGGAGAGCCTGGTCCCTGGGAAACTATAGACATGAATATGGATAGGGATATAAACATGGATATGAGTCATCTAAAAACTAACATAGGGGGCCTCCTTGGTGGCGCAACAGGTTAAATCTCAGCACTATGAAGCTATCCAGAGCCACTGCAGCATGAGTTCGATCCCCAGCCAGGGAGCTTCCCACACGGCGCAGCAGACCTCTCCTACCTCACCTGCTGCTCCCCTCAGCAGTGTACTTCAGTAGATCTGCCTGTTCTGCTCCCCGCTCTGTGTCTGGTGAATCCTCTCACCACCCCACACCTCTGGCCTACACCCCAGTTCTTGTATGCATAAATAAATAAATCTTTAAAAAAATAAAAACAAACATAAATATGACCTGCCAAGACTACATGCTGCAGGAGTGAGCTGCAGAGCTGGGATTTGGCTCCAGGCCCCCTGGAGGCCCCCCTTCCACTGTGTTCTCTCCAACATATCCTGGAAACCATACAGCCAAGATTTGGACCCAAGACCCCAAAGTCAGCCTGCTCACTAGTTGGTTCCATCTCCCCCCAAAAAGCCTCATGCTGACTGACCCAGACACCAGATGTAGGTTCAAGAGCTTCCTAGTCCAAGATGGTGCTAGGCCACTGTGGCTGTCAAAATGTACATCGATTAAACTTAAGAACTAGAATTCAGTTTCTTGGACACTGCTCACCTGCCACTTGTGGCTGGCAGCCACCATATTGGACAGAACATGTGCACATTTCCATCACTACACATTCCGTTGGTCAGTGTTGTCCTAAAAGAAAGGAGCCACCTCTGCCTGGTTCACTGTTTCCCTAGCACTTAGAACAGTGTTACACTCATCTTTTTTTTATTAAAGAAGTGAGTGCCTTTGCTGAGAATCCTCTGCTCTCCTCTGCCGCTCACCCTTTCTCCTTCCACCCCACAGGGAAGGATGAAGCCAGCAGCGTGGAGGTGACATGGCCCGATGGCAAAATGGCGAGCCAGAGTGTGACCAGTGAGGAGATGAATTCAGTGCTGGAAATCCCCTACCCCCAGGATGAGGACAACCCTCAGGAACCAGCCCCACTCGAGGTGAGCAAAGGAAGCATGGTCTCATCACCAGAAAAATAGACCCATCCACCACCCCCTGGGCTGAGGCTAGATTCCCTGGAGTCTGCAGAGATCACCTTCGAGTAAGGGGCGTCTGCGCAAAGGCAGGCTTCTTAGTGACTCCTCCATGTGTGGCTTGTCCCTGCTGTCAGCCACACCTCTTCTGCTCTCCACAGAAATCCTGGGGTATTGGCAGGGCAAGTCTTTTTGCACCTGCTCTGCAGAGGAGGAAAACTGAAACCAAGAAAAGGAATCCACTGAGGTTCTGCGGCCATTTGAGTGTAGAGTGAAGACTTGGCGCAGGCCTCCTGCTTCCCTCCTGGTTCTGCTCGAGTCTCTGAGGGTGGGCAGGGCCTCTAGGGGCTCTTTGAGGAACAGCTTTGACTTCTAACCCTGGTTCTCATCATGTGGGCACAAATAATTAGAATCCACGTAAACTCGCACAGAAGAGGGACCTGTAAGGAGGATTCTAGGGGAGCTCACAAAACCCAAGGGGAAGTTCAGTCTGAGTAGGATCCACGGCCGCTCAATGCCTCCGCCCCAGGAGCTCAAGGGGCCTTTGTTATTAGTGCACAGCTTTGGGGAGGGGAGCATCGCCCTTCTCCAGTAGTCCCCACCAGACCCCTCACTTGTTGGTATGGACAGCTGATACCTTGTCTTGTGTGAAGTGTCATGTTTGGAGCCCCCGTCCTGCCACCAGTCGGCCTCTCCAAGAGACATAGCAAACCCCCGGCAGGGGGGTGACCAGGCGCCAAGTCTATCTCAGCCTCAATTGCTCAAATTCTAGCCACAGAGTCCTTGATTCACTCCCCCGATGGGTGTCCACCCTTCATCTGCCCTCCCAGAGAGGGGCATCTAGCCTGGCACATGCACCCAACCTGTGAGGGGGACGGTTCTTGGAGGAGTGGGCATGGGGAGTGAGCTGACTCCTCAAAAAGCATCTCAGGCTCCCCATTACAGTTTGCCCTGGCTAAGACCAGCCCTGTCTCTGGGTGAAGACACAGGAGGGGCAGGCGGCCGGGGCCCCAGCCGAGGGGCATGGGGCCCGCTGGAGGCCGAGCAGGAGGCTGAGCCCAGTCTGTTCTTGGCCTTCCTTCCAGTCTGTTACCCTCAGTGCAAGGGAAGGGGTCCCGACAGGGAGGGGGCTCCCCCTGACCCAGAGCTAAGCGCAGCCCTCATTCTGGGGTCAGCATAGCAGCTCCTCTGCAGCTGTGACTGGGGGCGGGGGGACCTAAGACGGGATCTTCTCAACTCACTCTGTCTCTGCTCCTGCCCACCCTGCAGTGCGGCCAAGGATTCTCCCAGCAGGAAAATGGTCACTGCACGGGTGAGTTGCCTGCAGGCACCAGGGGACGGGGCAGAGGCCAGAGCTCCCTGGGAATGCGGCCTGAGCCCTGCAAGGCTCCAGCTGTAGACAAGGGGCGATGAGGCGATCAGGGGAGCATGTTATCGGTCCCGGGGCCCAGATGCCAAGACAGCAACGGTGGGGCTGGGGGTGGGAGGGGGGTTTGCAACCAGGAGGCTGAATCGTTGTGGTTCCAGGAACTGGCGGTTCTTCCCTGCCACGAATGGAGAGGGCAGGGAGGAGACACGGGACCACCTGGACAGGCTGGCTGTGGGCCGCTCTGGTGGCTGCGGGGGCCTGTGTCCTCCATGGAGGCTTCCTCTTGGCCAGCCAGTGGAGGGGCAAGCCAAGGGGAGGCAAGGGTGGGCACCCCCAGGGGCAATCGAACAATCCAGGGTGTGGCATGTGGTCACGGGACAGGCGGAGACTGCGCCTGCGCGCTGCACAGCCCGGGAGGGCCCAGGGCTCTGAACGTCCCGGAGAGCGTGGAGTGGAAAAGGGGCGGCCTAGAGGCTCAGCAGAACGCCTGCCGCCCAGTGTCTCCATCCCAGTGCCAGCCGTGAGGGACGGGCCAAGGGCTCCCCCTGCTTTAGACCCTCAGGCTAAAGTTCGCTCCGCAGATGCTCGTCAGCACCAGGTGAACGCGTTTGCTCCTGAGACACGGGAGTGAAGGAGACGGACAGTCCCCGCCCCCGCGGAGCTTGGGCCCAGTGGGCGGGGCACAGGAGCAGAGCATGAGAGCAGGACTGGGTGGGGAAGGGGCCGGGCTGGGGCGCAAAAAGCGGGGCCCTGGGGAGGGTCTGAGAAGTCAGCCCAGAGAAAGCAAGGTCTAGGCTGAGATGCGGGGCGATGAGGATGAGAGAGGGGAGAGACTGCGAGGTGGCACAGCCTGGGCAAAGGGCCGCAGCTGGAAAACCAGGGCATAATGGTGCTGTGGCGCCTGGGGCAGGCATTAGGCCCCTCCGCTCTCCACATCCCCACCCTGGCTGCTCCAAACAGACGATGCAGGGACACAGAAATTCAGTGTCTTCCCTGCACCCTGCACGGAACTGCGAGGCCACCCTCCAGCCGCTGCCTCCTTGTCAACGTCCAGCCAACATTCATGTGCCCCCCACACAGCAGGCCCCGGAGGGTGCTGGGGTGCAGGCCACAAACACATGGCCGAGAGCTGGACCAGAGGAGTTGAGGGCCTTACACAGGCATTCTCTGGAGATTATTCTAGATGAGTGGTCAGGGAGAGGACCTTTGAAATAAAACCTCAAGAACAAGCAAGGTCCAGCCATAGAAAGAGCTGAGGAGCAAAGACCAGGAGGCAGGGAAGAGGCCGGGGCTGCCAAAGGCACAGGAAGCTCATGTGCGGGAGCCAGAGTAAGAGCCAGAAGCCAAGTCATGGTGGGCCCAGCAGCTCCAAAGTGACTGGACTTGGTCCTATGTGGTCCTTAGGCCCTTGCAATGCGGCAAGAGAGCGGCATGATGGATTCACATTTTCAAAAGGTCGCTCAGGCTGCTGATGCCCGATTGTACTGGAGGGGAGAGTGGAAGCCGGGAGGCCAGTCAGGAGGCAGCTGCAGAGACCGGGCGAGAGAAGGTGGCGGTGAAAACAGGCTGTGGCGGCGGGGGGGGAGCGGGCGG